>JAHBCN010017151.1:18650-46150 GCA_019359885.1 Listronotus oregonensis | reverse complement strand
AAAATAACTCAAACACAAATGTTGAAAAAATTTAAAAAAAAAAAAATATTTTTTAAGACACATATTGTTGAAATGTACAACAAAATAGAGTATTTAAATAAAATAAATTGAAGATATCGGGAAAATTTAGGGGAATTAAAAAAATAAATAAATTCACCCAAATTTATTTGGGAAAATTTAATGAAGTTAATATAAACCCCTTTCCCCGACCGAAAATCATATTTAATAGCATTAAAAAAATTTATTAAAAACACTAAAAAAGAGAACATCCCAGTGATTATTTTTTAAACCAAAAAATAATAAAGTACTCAACAAACAAAAAAAATTTAAAAAAAAAAAGTCAATCCAATTAGTGTTAAAGCGAATGTAAGAGGGATTAAGGAAATTAGAATTGGCGAAATAATCATAAAAGCAAATACTAGAGAAGAAGTTGAAAAACTGAAAGAATTATCACACGAAAACTTAAATAACAATTACACGGTAGAAACCTCAAATATGAAATTACCAAGACTAGTAATAATTGGCTCCACAAGAATATATACGGAAGAAGATTTTTTAAATGAACTAAAAACATTAAAATATTTGAATAAAGATGACAATTTGAGTATAAACTATGTAAGAAAATCAAAATATACAAAGAAATTTATTATTTATATATAATGCAATGGAAAATGTTTTAAAAAATTAGTAAATCAAAATGTAAGCCTTGGTTGGAAGAAATGTACAATAAAAGAAGATTTTCCAAGACAATGGAAGTCCAAGATTTTAGTGTTATTAAAACCATAACGTTGTCTAACAATTTTAAAGAAACGTTAAAAAGAAGATTTTAATATTTTAACATGTTATAAATGTTATGCTTATGGACACAAAACCATTCAATGTAATATAGTAAAAGTCAAATTTGTTCTTTTTGTGGTGGAAATCATATTTTTTGGAAAAGTGAAAAAAAAAATTTTTTATGTAATAATTCAAAAAACAAAAAATATAAAACAAACCTAATCTCTAATCATGAAACTGTTTATTGAATGTCCAAACATCAAAAAAAAAATTAAAGAATATAGGGGGAAAAATTAATAATTTTAATAATAAATAATACAAATTTTAAAAATAGTAAAAAAAAAAAAGGATGCTTTAAAAATTCTTTATATTAATGCCTTCAATAAAGAATAAGATGGATGAATTAGATACATTAATATCTGAAGAAAATGTGCAAATTATTGTCATTACCAAAAAAGGGTGGAAAAAAAAAACAAAAAAATTTTAATTTTAAAACTTTATATCAATTTTTTCAACAAAGAAAAAACTGGTGGTGAATTAGGTATTTTTGTCAAAAACAATATTATTGTTGAAATAGTCGAAAAATTGAGAATGGTTTTATATATTGCCATTAAAATCAAGGAATATGATTTACTCCTATGTGCAATATATAAGCGTCAAACGATAAAAAATATAGACTTCATAAATTTTCTAGATCAAAAATTTGAAAGTTTAATAAAATTAAATTTAGACTGTTTTATAATCGGCGATGTAAATATTAATATTTTGGAAAACAGTAAGGATTTAAAAAATCTTATGGATATTTATCAATCAAATAATTTTAAAATATGTAATAAAAATATTTCAACACGTAAAACAAAAAATAGTAAGACTCTCATAGACCATATAATAACAAATTCATTCAGGGAAGTAAACATTAAATTTTTGGAGCCCGTTAAGTGATCATAAAATTCAAGTGATAGACATTTCCATAAAATCAAAGATTTGAATATATCCCTATCAATAAATTTAATATATATAATTTAAGAAAACAACTTAAGCTCCTAAACGACAAAAAAATATGAATTTCATGATACAAATAAATATGACAAAATTATTGATATATTTAAACAATGCTCATATGAAGTTTTGATTAAATAAAAAAGAAATTTTAAGCCATGGTTAAATAGGGAATTAGCTGAACCTATTAAGACTAGAGACAACTATTATCACAAAAAGAAAATTTGGAAATTTTAAATTTATATATTTACTATAATAATCTAGTCAAAAAACAAATTAAATCAGTGAAACAAAAATTCTACAAAGAACAATTGATAGTGGTAATCAAAAGAAAATTTGAGAAAATATAAATTTACTTCTAACAGCAAAATCTAAAAGTGACAAATCTGACTATTTATTAATAATAATACCAAAATTAATAATAAATAAATAATAAGTGAAGAAATGAACAATCATTTTATAAATGTTGGTCCAAAGTTATCGTAACAAATTCCATTAGTGACGATACCAAAAGAAAAACCAAATTTAAAGTCTATGTTTTTAAAAGAAAATTAAATTACCAGTGAAGAAGACATTAAGGAAATAATTGATAATTTAGATCCTAAAAAAGCATGCGAATTTGATGATATTAGAATTATTAAAACAGTCAAAATTGAATTCTTGCCAATTCTAACACCTTTGGTAGAATTATTTTTTAAAACATCTGTTTTCTCAGAACAAATGAAATTAGCAAAAGTATCACCTATATTTAAAAGTGGTGAATCTAGTAACCCAAATAATTATAGACCCATTTCTGTTTTACTTAGTAATTTTAAAAATTTTAGAAAAAATCATGAATACCAAATTAGTAAACTTTTTGGAAAATCAAAAACTACTTTCGGAAAATCAATATGCTTTTCGTAAATTTAGTGATCCAGAAGCAGCAGCAATAGATCTTACCACAGATATTTAATTAAATATAGATCAGAATAAGATATGTGCTTTGTTATCCTTAAATTTATGCAAAGCTTTTGATACTGAAAGCAATATGTTAAAATTAAAAAAAAAAACATTAGTTCCACAAAAATAATTTCTTGTAGAATACCACAAGGATCTATTTTAAGTTCAGTACTATTTTTAATATATATAAATTCTATGCCTCTACTAAAATTAAAGGGTACTATAAAATTGTTTGTCGATGATACAACCATCGTATATTTTGCTAACAGTAACAGCGAAATTCAATACAATATTAAATATTATTTTAACATTGTCTTTGATTGGTTACAATTTAATAAACTTATTTTAAATTTAAATAAATCGTCCTACATAATTATCAGAAAACAACAAATAAAAGATAAAATTCCTTATATATCATTTAAAAATAAAAAAATAAATTATTCTACTAGTATAAAATTATTAGGATTATATATTGATGAAAATTTAAATTACAGAAAACATGAATATCTTCGAAATTATCTATCGCCTTTAATAGGAATTTTGTTTAAGGTTCCGAATTATATACCCTTAAAATTGCTTAAAAGTATTTATTATAGTTTAGTATACTGAAAATTACAATTTTTAATTTCAGTATGGGGTTCAGCAAACTTAAATAAATAAAAAAATAAAATATGTATAACTGTACTAAAAGTGTAAAGTACAATTTTAAAATTGTATATCCATCCATCCACAACATAGTGGAATTATACCTAAAATTGTCTTTATTATGTTATGTGATATTTTCTCGTAATTGACATGTAGGTCTTAAGACTAAAAGAGTTTAATCGTTTAGAGAAACTTCAGTTGACTACTTAGTGTTATATTATTTCAAATTCAACTAAAAAAGTACCCTTCACACTAACTCACCCTAAAACTAATGGCTCCATTACAGTTTACATCAAAGGCCTTGAACACGTAGTGGGCGTATAAAGTTGCATCTAAAATAAAAATATAAATTTAATTACTACACGGTATTTTAATGTCTTTTTTACTTTTTAATTGGGTAAATCTTCCGCCTACAAGAGGAAGCACAAAGGACCGACTGAGGTCTAGGTGCTGTGGTATTACCACCCTCTAGAACATTCAGATCAGATTAGACTTATTTATTATTATTAGAAAATTTTTAATGTATGTTATTTATAATAAAATTAATTTTACTAACTTTGTTATTTGCATCTTAAGAAAATCATGTAAAATATAACTAATTAAGAGGGAAAATATATTGACTTAAATTATTTTTTACAGCTTCTTGTGAACTAAACCTGTTTTATATACGTCTGTTTCTCAGAGGTGGTTTTCTCCCTGTATCATGTCCACTCTTTATTATTTTTATCCTTTTCGACTATAGTCAAGATAGGTAACTTCTCTTCGATCGAATCTGAACTATCGCTACTATCAGGACCATCTAGTTTTCATTAAAAATTTTTTTGTTGTTGTGGTTGTGTTCTACTTCTGCTAATCACTGTCATGTTAGCAAAATTCAAAACGACACTCTGGACTGGATGAACAAATCGACGTACGGAGAAAGAGATGGGGAATACTTGTCAGCCATCTACCTCGGCAGGAACATCTGATCAATGCTAGTACTTGGCAGAATGACGTGTAATGACCAGAGAACGATGATGAAATTAACATTTTTCAATTGTCGGCAAACCTAATATTGATGGACTGCATTTGTTAAAACTTATATTAAAAAAAAAATGACTAAAGCTGTTTTTAGGCTTAACAATAATGACAGTAAGTACGTAAGTAAGTACTATAAAATTTGGTAGACGAAAAATCAACGTTCCTTATTGGATTTAGTCATCAAATTTTGTCCGACTTCCCGCGACTGTAACTCCAAAAGTATGCATTTAAAAAAAAGTCAGCTTTAATTTAGTATTGAACTATTTTTTCGTATAATCAAAATATCATAAGTTTTTGTCTAAAAACTGTTTTATGCACCTTCTCCGCGTTGCCATTACTAACGTTCCTCTTGGTGAAGGGGAAAAGCTTCAATATGTTTTCATTTTTGTGTAATTAAATACTTACTTCCATGCGGAAAGAACTTGGCATATATATCTTTAAAACTATCCTCATGTACCACGCCTTCAGGGCACTCCTAAAAAAGTTAGAAAATAATTACGTATATATTTTGTGGCGATGTTTTTTAAGTCATGAAATCTACTAATTTTTACGCATAATAAATTCCTTACAAAGAAATATATAATATTTATACTTTTTTCTGATATGGTAGAGGTAAATAACATATAACGAAAAAAATCACCCGTTTTTGTATGTACAGGGTCCTTGATTACATTTACGTGGCTTCTGGTGCCTTTATTTTTGAAGAAAGAAAAAAATGTTTTATATAAAAATTGTAGGTTTTTTCCCATATTATCTTTTGAAACTATCAGTGAAAAAAAAATGTAAAAATATAGGCCACTTCAACTTTTTTAAATGGAGCACCCTGTATATTATGCGCTATAGGAAAAGATCTTTTTTTTCTGATTTTAAATATATATACATTGATGATATTTGGATAAACCATTTTTGAGATATTTAAGCTTAAAATATAAATAAATTGAAAAAAAAATCATATTAGTATCAAGAAAGCTATGAAAACAGTAAAATTGTTTTAATAAATTTGTCGTATTGATGTTGTAAAAAGTTAAAATTTATCATTTTAACTATTAAAAGTAGTTTGCATTGCTTTTTTGTCGATGGGCTATTCAGAAGAACAAAAAATCGCTTTTATGCGTCTTTTTTATGGTAACAATAATAATGTGACGACAGTGCAAAGGGTATATTACTTATTATATCCATAACAACGGGTACCATCTATATTAATCTTGGATGCGGCATCTGGACTTAATAAAACAGATTATAAAATTTATTTAACCTTATACCTTTACAAATTTTATCCTTATAAATTTATGTCCGTTCAGAATCTTCCTGAACAAAACATGCAGGACCGACCTAAGTATGCATTGAAAATAGCTTTATTAATAATTTAACCCAAAATATCTCAAAAATGGTTCATCCAAATATCATCAATGTATATATATTTGAAATCAGAAAAAAAAGATCTTTCGTTGTAGCAGGGTGTTTGATTTAAAAAAGTTGAAGTTGCCTAAATTTTTAAATTTTTTTATTGCAATATTTTTTTACTGATGATTTCAAAAGATAATATGGAAAAAATCCTACAATTTTTATATAGAACATTTTTTTCTGTCTTCAAAAATAAAGGCCTCAGAAGCCACGTAAATATAATTAAAGACCCTGTACAAAAACAAATACAAGATTTTTTTAAACATATTCATATTATATGTATGTAAGGAAAACGTCAACAAAACAAAATAAAGTAATTAGAGATATGTTCTATGTTGTTGAGGTAGATTACTTTTTTCAAGATATATTCTTTGGAGTTCTCGCCAGTTAGGAACACTTTCGTCCCAGTCCCCTTTCTGCCGACACTATGCGTGTCCTACATCGTTTTCTTAGCCTAGTAGAAAAAAAAAATCGAACACCTAGTTATGGGGTTTCCGTAGTGTTATGTTGGGGGTGCCAAACGTGTTTTAATTCTATTTTCTAAACCTATTATTATTTGTTTTTTATTTTTGCCTATTGTTTTTTTAAATTTTTAGTAAATTTTATGTATTTACAGACTAACTGATCAGCATTTTAATCCTAATAACTTTTAAAAAAATAATAGTCAAATTGGCATCCAAAGTGTTTAGCCACTCCGTTGCAGTTACCATGCATACGTAATATATTAATTTGAGAAAATAAGAGAAGAGATCAAAACAACGGCAAACTTTATTAATACACAGGCTTACAAATAATTATAAAAATAATTTTTAAAAGAAACTTTTCCATGTTTCGTATGTGGCCCAAGATTTTTTTCGAAAAGTTAGCAAGATACAAAAAAATTAAGGAGATAAAAATCTGTATTTTTATTTGCTAAATCAAAAAAATTTTATAAAAGTCAGTGGCGTACATTTTTTTGTCAGAAATATTCGTTTAGATGAAGCTCGAGACGCCAGTGGGCTTAATAAGTGTTATCAAGTCTTTTAAATTTATTATACATACTTAATTATTACCCTGTATTATGAGTAGGTAGTAAAAAAAGCTTTTCCTTCTTTAATATAAGGTCACATGACCACTAAAGGACTTGTAAAGTCTTAACAGACATTTTGAGTTCTGGATGCGTCAATCAGCTTTCCTTCTTTTCATTTATACTTACCCTTTCCAATATTTTTCTTCCTTCTGCATCTAAACCATGCGCATCCCTGTGGGGGTAAGTAAACGCATATGGGTTATGTAAACTTATTTCTTAGTGTCGCATGATTTTAATTACAATATATTTTACACACAAATTTCAGTCACCCTAATCTTCTTCTGGTTTACTTTACATATTGTTGGATGTAGCATATTCATATACCAAGCTTCTTAAATCAATTATGGTGAGACCAAGATATCTTTCATTCATTTTCTTGCAATGTATTATTTATAAGCGCTGGTAATTGTCTATCAATAAAAGTTGGCATGTAGCGACTCATTAAATTTGTACCTTCGTTCAGTTTAAGTCTTTTGCGCAGACAAAATTTATTAGACCAATGACATCTGCGACCTGTCCTGCTTGTCTTTTTTAAAAAGCTCATAAGCCTCAGAAATTTGTTGGATTATCACTGGTGCTAGTGTGGATTTTTTCCTAATTAATTTTCGTGGTATGATAATAAATACCGTGACATAGAAAGAGAAAAGAGGAACAATATATATTAAGGAGGGAAAATCGCGAAAAGTGATTTTGTTTACACATATGCTGTTTTAACTCATCTATCGGACCACTGTTATTGACATATTCCCACCGCTGTGTTCGCACGTCGTTGTCGTGGTTGGGCCCAGTAGGATCTTTGGGAACATGCGCTAGAGTTGCTGGTTATCGGCAACTCTTGTTGCTAGCGTATGGAACGGGATCCGAAGCTAAGACGAACACAAGGATTAACTCAATGTGTTAGCATACCGTGCTAATGAGTGAATAACATCCTGTGCCTTAAACAGGTGTCTCCAACGGTGCCTCTGAGATAGAGGGCGACCTCTCAGAGTATCTAGCCTTACTGCGGTAATGCGGGGCTCTGCCGTGGTGGACTTTTACTTCTCCAGCTCAAAACAGAAAGCGGACAGAACTGCTTTCATGGAAAAAAAGTGACAAAGGTTCGCTGACCGAAACGGATAAATCCGTTTCGAGAGATGCCACCCAAGGTCACAAGCAGACAAAGGTGCGCCGACCGAAACGGGTGAATCCGTTTCGAAAGATGCCCCTAAAGTCACAGGCGCCTGTTTCACGGGGAAGGGCTAATCCATCCCGAACAAACAGATGCTTAGGAAAGGATCCCTGAATCCAAACAGAAGGCGGACAGAACTGCTTCTATAGGGAAAAGAGTTCCCTGGCTCCCTATGAAAACGGCTAGAACCGTTTTCATAGGCAAAGGCCGGAGAAACGGCCTCAGAAGACACATCTGGTTCCTGTAACAAGGACTTGGTAGCTCCCATGTCACTATATCGGGAGAGGAGGGCATGACGGATCTAATCGTCTGCTCATCATACTTTCCAGGAGACAGGGACACCAGAACACATATTGTGCTTGTATCGGGTTGCGACACGAGTAAGAGGAGTAGTAACAACTCTCTCCCAATCTGATATCGGATTCATTAGAAGTCTGATCCCATTGGGAGAAATATAAAAAGGTGTAAGCCACAATAGACCGAGCGGTCGCGGTGAAGGGCGTAAAAAATCCACTCACTTTTAAACCTAACCTAACCTAACCTATTGACATATTGTTTTATTGTTTACGTGGACAAGTGTGCGCTAAGGCTACGGCACTTAGTGTTATGCGCCACTCTTACCCGCTCACTATTTTACCGGAAAGCCAAAATGCAAATAAATGTTGACACTGGCAAAGACATCAAACATAACTTCAATATTATTTGTCAAAGGCCTATAAGAATATACTTCTATTCAAAGAAAATATGACTTATCTTTATCAAATCCGAAACTAAAACGTGACAGGATTTGCTAAAATACCAAAAACAATGAATGAGTTCGGTGAATTTAATTATTTGGAAATAGAAATTTAAAAAAATGCAGCGCGTCTCGGTGACATATAGGAACTAGCGCGCCACTTTGGCATTCTTTTACCCAAGTAAACTTCTCACCCCCGCATCCTATTTTAAAGTTATAGGCTGTACGCACACTTACCCACTGCGCTTAGTTACCCCGACCCCGAATGACTATACTCTGGAAACTGAACCGAAGCGGTTCCTTCTTGCATGTTTGACGAGTAACTCAAAGAATAATTTGTAATAAATGAATCTGACACAAAAATATAGAACATATATGCAGAAAGTTGTCTGAACTCACAAATTTTAAGTTTGACAATTGGAGAAGATAAATAAACAAACCGGCGGTTTTTTAGTGCTGTGTAGGTCTAGAGAGCCATGCCTTTTAATTGTTTATTTTTGACGTTACTATGGTTTTACGCAACGTCAAATTAAGATCGTAATATCTTTAGTTATTGTATGACATTTCTTATAGCGTACTTTCTCTTCATTAAGTTTTTTTTTGTTTTCAAATTAGTGTATTTAAGTTTTAGATAAGTTTAAGTGCTTTAAAGTGTTTAACAGTTCATTATGGGTGAGTTAGTACCGACTGATGCCGCTAGAGCTGTAGCAATGACTGAAAATGGTCGATCCTACAGTGATGTTGCGATAATGTTTGGCAAAACAAAATCAACTATTCATCGCAACGTTATTTGGAGACAAACTGGACAGTTTGTAAAAAGGCGAGGTGAAGGCAGGAAACGCTTAACCACCGCTGTAGATGATCGGTTTATAAGGTTGCAAACACTCCGAAGTAGGCGTCGAACAATAAGTGAGCGTACAGTTAGAAGAAGACTCAAGGAAGCTGGTTTGAAGTCGCGTAGACCAATAAAAGTCCCAAAGCTCCAAAGACATCATCAGGTAGCTCGATTAGCTTTTGCTCGAGAACATCAAAATTGGAAAGATGATCAGTGGGGTCAAGTTTTATTTACGGATGAGAGTCGTTTCCGTGTAAATGCGATTGATGAAAGGGAAGGAGTATATCGACGTGCAGGAGAACAAAATGAACAACTTAATTTTACTCCCACTGTGTCTTTTGGCGGATGCTCAGTTATGGTATGGGGTGGCATATGCTTAGGGGCTCGCACAGAGTTGGTGGTGATTGATGGCGGCTCTTTAACTGCCGATAAGTACATAAGAGATGTTCTCTAAGATCATGTGATGATACCTTTCGCCCCACATATTGGTGCAAATTTTCTGTTAATGCACGACAATACTCGCCCGCGTGCGGCTAGGTATGTTAATGACTTTTTAAACCAAGTAGAATTAGCGACAATGAATTGGCCTGCATGTTCCCCAGACTTAAATCCAATAGAAAATTTCTGGGACATGTTAGGCAGATGAATTAAGTCCAGAATTCCTGTTGTCCAAAACACAGAAGAGGTGAAACTTGCTCTGTTTGAACTGTGGGATGAATTGCCCCAAGAAATGATCAATAACCTTATCAGAAGTATCGAATGACTGCAGTCATAAGAGCTCGTGGAGGGAACACCCGTTATTAAAAACAATAATTATTGTAATATTATTGGTTCATTAAATGGTTATAATAAGTTAAAATGTCTAATTATTTTTTTTGGAAAAGCGCAGTTTTTATAAAAAAAATAGAAAATTTCTGGGACATGTTAGGCAGATGAATTAAGTCCAGAATTCCTGTTGTCCAAAACACAGAAGAGGTGAAACTTGCTCTGTTTGAACTGTGGGATGAATTGCCTCAAGAAAAATGATCAATAACCTTATCAGAAGTATCGAATGACTGCAGTCATAAGAGCTCGTGGAGGGAACACCCGTTATTAAAAACAATAATTATTGTAATATTATTGGTTCATTAAATGGTTATAATAAGTTAAAATGTCTAATTATTTTTTTTTGGAAAAGCGCAGTTTTAATCTTTTTATTTAATTGGCTTCGAAATTACATTAAAGCTCTTCATCTAAATTAAAATTTAGATACCTTATGGCTTACATTTTTTTACGGGATACTTTTCAAAATAAAAAAAATATGAAGAAAAAAATTAGAATTTATCTCCGTTCCTTTAAATTTGCCGGTGTGTGTATTTTGCTGTAATATTCTTAAAGTAAAGTCAGTATTTCCTAAAGATTGTTTTCTTTTGGTAAATGTTGTAATAATACCAAAAAAAAAGTTTATATTAGTCTTTTAATATTAGCCTATTTATAAAACTTACTGTTTTAAATCCTCTGTACATAATTCTTATTTCTTGCCTTGTAAACTTTGTTAGTCTACATAGATCTTCTAATGCAACAGGTATGGGCTTAGGTATTCTGGACGGCTCTATTTCAAACACAACTTCTTCTATTGGGCTATCGGATGGTGTAGCCATTTTTAAATGTATTTAGTATATTGGTTTTGATGTAAAATATTGTTTATAAAACTAATTTTAATTAAAGGAGCATATTAAATATTTTTTATTAATTTAAAAAATTTAAACGTAAGTAAATCGGTGGCCATCATACAGAAATAGTTATATTGTTATATTGTTTTTTTCAATGTTTGTTGTGTTGTTCTCCGATGCTCGTCAATCTAGAATAAAATATAAGCAAATTAGTTATAAATATAAAATATTTTGGTATTTTAAGTCACTATTTAAAGATGTTTTAAACAATGATTTTATAAAACAGAAAAAATAAGTTATCACATAATATAATTTGATACATGTAAATATTTACTTTATTACGCCTTTTACCATTGGTTTCTTTATAAAATTATATGCACTTTTGTTTCGGTTTTTGGTTTATTTTATATTCATATAACATTTGTAAAGATGGAAAAATACTTTAAATCCGGATTTTATTATATTGTTGCATATTTTATCCCGAATAACTCCAACAAATGTAAATATAAAACTCAATAATGAAAAAGAAAAACATTTTTGGAGTGGCCTTTAAATTACCTAACATTTTGCTCTAATTGATTGCAGCAGTTACTTTAAAAACAGTACAAGGATTGTAACTATTCCATCATGATTCTAAAGTACGAAGGCCCAAAGGGGGGGCAAGTAAAAAAAAATAGTTGAAATTTTAACTTACTATATTAAAATTTTAACTTATCCTATTGAAATTTCAACTTACTATGTGGAAATTTTAACTTACCAAGTGGAAATTTTAATTAACTATGATAAATTTATACTTTAATCTTTATATATAAAGACGTAATTAAGTTTATGTTGTCAGTAATAAGATATATGGTGGTCAACTTATATGTCAGTATGCCGCCTTAATAAAGTGTACACAGGTTTTTTTTTGTTTTGTCGCATGAAAGGTAAAATTTTTCTTCCGATTTATATTGTTATGCTCTAAAAATCTCATTAAAATTTAAAAAATTGAATAAAAGATACAACAAGCAAAACTTTGAAGTCAAATATGATTTAATGGGTTCATTTTAAGAAGACTTATCTAGTAACCATCATATTAAAAAAATATTAAATTACGTCTAGTATTTTAAAAGTTATTTAAATAAAAACGATTTCCAGGGGCGTCAGTTATGTACCTGCATCTCCGTAGGGAAGGGTCATAGGAAAAAAGTTTATGGGAACTTGTCATAATATTTTTAGGTTTTCTATTAGATTATTAGATTCCGAGAGATTGCCCACATATTTTGGGACACCCTGTATATATATATATATATATATATATATATATATATATATATATATATATATATATATATATATATATTATATATATATATATATATATATATATATATATATATATATATATATATATATATATATATATATATATATATATACAGGGTGCCACAGATTCGAGTGCATGCATGGGGATCTCGAAAACCGTAAGAAATACGAAGTCGGTTAAATTATGGCAAAGTTGCGCATTTAGGTGCCTAACAACACGCCGAGTAGAAAGTTGTAAAATTCCAAGTACTTCCGGAGATATCCGAAAAAAACCGAAATTAACTGATTTCGTTTTACTTTTTTTCTGACGTTATTTAAAGAGATATGGAAAAACAAAAGACATTTTCTTATGGCCACTTTTTAAGCTCTACAAAACAGAGTTGAAAGATTTTCCGTACGACGTTTCGTTTTCGTTAAACCATCATCAATTTTATTTTTTTAAATGCGGCACTCAATTGTTTATTGCATTTTTTTGAAGCAGTTAAAATCCCAATTACAATGATGTATATTCCATAAGAGACAATGAGTAAGGCAAGGAACGCACATCATTTCTTATAGGGGCGTTCCATATTTGTTAATAAATATTAAGTGTTATACATTTTTGTAATTGGGATAATAAGAGAGTAGGGAGAATATGAGAGTTCAACGCCCTCCGTTCTCCGGAGGAGCTTATCATCTTAAAATCTCTGACGTAATTAAATATTTAGGAATCTTGTGTGACGCGTTATTTAGGGCGTGGTCAATACTATCTGTCAAATGTCAAATGTCACCTGTCAAATGTCAAATGGCATCTGTCACCTGTCATATGTCAAAAACCACGTGACTTGGAAAATGGCCGTTACGCGTAGGATACTTGTGCTAAGACCTAATATTAATTTGCGCAAACGCAAAAATTTTAGGTTATATCGTTCGGGCGCTATCGACTAAAA
Organism: Listronotus oregonensis; assembly: GCA_019359885.1. Lineage (NCBI taxonomy): Eukaryota > Metazoa > Arthropoda > Insecta > Coleoptera > Curculionidae > Listronotus > Listronotus oregonensis. The sequence goes on along the minus strand of JAHBCN010017151.1, from coordinate 32,672 downwards.
TCCTTTTTTTAACCCTGATGATGAGTCTAAGGCGCGCGGTTTAATTTTTTTAAAATTAGCGAAACGTCGTACCTATCGAATTGCGAAAACCGCACGACGCCATCTTTAGCCATAAAGACGCTACAGCTGTTTAAATATCGTCGAAATTGATCAATTAGCGATTAGGACGGTAACCCTATAGTAAATTGATCATTGCGGCTTTACTTTTACGTCTAAAGGAATAAAACTTAGCTAAAGAATAGTTGTTTACGTCAATAATTTCAAGGCCAAATGTCAAACGTCAAACCTAACATGTAGGGCCCCACGCTTAAGCACCAAGCCTGGGGCTTAGACGTGGGGTGAAGAGCCTTAACAGTTAAATTCTAAAAGGTTTTATACCGAATATTAAGGATGAGACCTATTTTAGGGTCTTACGCAAGCGCTAAAATAATGGCGCCTGTCAGCTGTCAAATGCCACCTGTCACCTGTCATATTTCGCGAACCACGTGACTTAGAACCTGCTTACGTGGATAAGACATAACTAAGGGTTCTACGCATGCGTTAAAATAATGGCGCCTGTCAAATGTCAGCTGTCACTTGTCAAACGTCAAATGTCAAACCTAACATGTGGGGGCCCCACGCTTAAACACCAGGCCTGGGGCTTAGGCGTGGGGTGTGGAGCCTTATTATATTTATCTCGCAATTTTTGAATATTAAATAATAAAACACATTGTATATATTAAATTAATTTATTTAAACCACATATACAGGGTGAATCAAAAATAGGATACATTTAATTTGCTACTAACATTACATAAAATTACAATACAACATTCTACTAACTATACTTAACCTAAAATTACAATTATCTCTATGTAAGGAAAAATATATTTATTAAATCTTTCTTACAGATCCTATTAATGGTGAATATCTAACAAGTTTGTCATGAATAATTAAACAGTAGGCACTGGTGTTTGCGGGAAAGTTTTCTTTTGTTTCAATCTCTAGTCTTACATCAATAATACCAGAATTTAATATTTCATTCTGTCTTGAACAATCAATTACAATTATAAGCGCATACTTTTTAAAATTTTTGGGAGTAAAAAGTGGTTCGTTTTCTTTCTCGTAGTAGCTCTCTTGAAATTCGGAATACATTTCATAAAGAGTAGCTATTAGTCCTCTTGAAATCTCCAAATTTAAATTATCATACGGATAAAATTCCGAATTTAAATAAGGCTTTACATTTGATACATTACAATGATCAAATAAGCTACTATTTTTGTTGAATTTATTTTCTCGGGCTGTTTGAAAACCTAAAATTATCCATCTGGGTCTTTCCACCTGCACCGAAGTCTTTATATTCCAGGTAAGTTGTTTTCCAGTTGGAACTGATGGATGTTCTGTGAGTTCCCAGCTTCTAAAACCGATATCCAATTCGGTTCCATTTTCAATAAGTTTTAAAAGCTCTATCCGTTCGACATCAGATACTGTAATATGTGGTAGCCTCCAAACAATCTTATCAATAGTAACTACTACATTTTCTGCATCAGCCGTGTTAATAATAGCATTTATGTCAGAAGGGCTTCGTACTAACACCAATTCGTGCTTAACATTTATGAGTATTTTTTGAAAGTCTTCAGCAAATCCTAGTAGGGTTCTTAGCGGCACACAAACATTAAAACTTCCAGTGGTCGGGTCAACGATATCGCAAGTAAAATCATCATCAATACTCCCACCAGCATTTTTATATTTATTTAATTCGTTAGCATTGTAAGAAATATATCCTTTCATGGTTGCTGCTATTCCAGGATATCTAATCGAGTCAATAACCTTTCCACCAATTTCAAGACGAATTTCTTCAAAGAGGTGACCGAAAAAGTTGTTTACAAGTTTCGCTGTGTTTGAAACTGATGCATCAACTCCTTTTAAAAGTCTTCCTTCTAGATAAATATGGCTCGCCCAAGGTAGAGTGTATATATCGGTTTGCTGTACCGGTATTCGAATTTCGTCATTATTTTTAAAAGAGTTAGTGTACGGCAAATGACTATGTCTCTCAATTTTTGTAATAGAGTTATCAAAGTTTAGAGGGTCCGTCACATTTAAAATATTCATTTTGAGAATTCTTTACAATTAAGCCTAGAGATTCAAGAAACTTTTTATTTTCTGCTGTTAGGCTCTTTTTAGTTTTTAACAATTGTTCAAAATCAGCAATTTTCTTGGTGTTATATTTAATAACCATACTACGTCTACTCTGTACAGCAGTTTGTAATATACTGATAAACCCGACTCGAAACGTTTGCCTATATAGATTTTCTTAAATGCATTCTTACAGTAATAATTTCTCCTCTAAAGTCAACCAATTCCCCGTCTTGATCGATCAGTTTCAATAAAATGTTGTCTATAACTCTTGTAGATACCGGCATATAAATCACATTTCGAGGAATTTCTATTATTTTAAAATCAGCCGGTACTGATGGTGAAAATTCATGTATTGTATAAACGAGCTTATTATTGTGATAAGTCCCTGTAACAATATTACACTCGATTTTAATCACATTAATTTTTAAAATATTTACAGGGGTTTGAGATACATGTTTAATATTGGGCTGTAGCAAAATATTATGAAATCCTAACAACTTTCCAATAGAATTTTTCTTAGTAAAGTCAACTGTATGAGAACATTCAAGCTCACACTTGAGCGTATTTACATTGCCCTTTAGACTTAGGGTACAATTAAATTTCTTGTTACTTTCATTTTTGTCACGAATTTCTTGCTGTAGATAATCATTTATTGCAGTTATTTCGTACGATCCAGTGGGGATTTCCAAAGTAATATCACCAACATAAAATTTATTATTGGTTTTATCAATATTGGGAATAGCATTAAAAGTTTCTAAACTAATTAGACCAAGTTCATACTGACTAGTTTCATCCCTCAGATCAAGAGGGGGAGTATAATTAGCTTTTAAAATTGAACTGTTACCACTCAAACTAAAGGTATGCATGATGGCTCAATTAAGACTGAAGATATATTCTGTATTTATATGTATTTATAAGGCTTCAAATATAGACCTAGACCACCCTTGTAAGGCCCTAAATATAAACCGCTTCCTTTGTTTCGTTATGTCGCTGAGACTCCTTCAACTTGGCTGCAGCATTCCTAGCATTGTTCACTGCATTTATTATCCCCGCAGTTCCTCCGCTAAGAGCGCCAATTGCGCTTAAACAGGCAAAAAATGGTACTAAAAATGGTAGAAAACCTCCGATTTTGGGGAGAGGCACAATGCCTGTAGGATGAACTTTTTCCACACCAGTAAATGCTTTTAAAGCTACTTCAGCAGCTGATGTGAGGTCGTGAGGTTTTTCAGCATACAGTGGCATTCCTCGCTTTGTGAAAAGCAGTCATGAAAGGAATACCTTTGCCTTTTCGAGCAGTGATTTTCTTGTTTGATTTCTTTTTAAACTTCTGCATGTCTGCACAGTACAAACTCTTTAGTAATACTAACTGTTATATAAGAATATTAACTAATAAATACATACCTCTCTATACTCTGCAGTCATTGTTCATCAACCAGTCATTACGATAACACGCATCTAAAGTTAAGAATATTAACTAATAAATACCAGCTTCTCTATACTCTGTAGTCATTGAGCACCAACCATTCATTACGATAACACGCATCTAAGAGGCTACTTGGAGAAAAAGGGGTGTTATTTGAAAATACAGGGCTGTTATTTGAAAATATAGGGCTGTTATTTGGAAAAACAGGGCTGTTATTTGGAAAAACAGGGCTGTTATTTGAAAATACAGGGCTGTTATTTGGAAAACAGGGCTGTTATTTGGAAAAACAGTGCTGTTATTTGAAAATACAGGGCTGTTATTTGAGAATACAGGGCTGTTATTTGGAAAAACAGGGCTGTTATTTGAAAAAACAGGGCTGTAATTTGATAATACAGGGCTGTTATTTGGAAAAACAGGGCTGTTATTTGGAAAAACAGTGCTGTTATTTAAAAAACAGTGCTGTTATTTAAAAAACAGTGCTGTTATTTAAAAATACAGCGTCAGTGTTATTTGAAAATACAGAGCCTGTTATTTGGAAAAACAGGGTTGTTATTTAAAATACGAGTGGCTGTTATTTAAAAATACAGGGCTGTTATTTGAAAAACAGTGTGTTATTTGAAAATACAGGTGCCACGTTATTTGGGGAGAGGGGCTGTTGCTGGGAAGAAATTATTAACACTTATACCTTAATAATTTAAAAGAAGGTTTCTGCAGCCATGGATTTGAACAAGCTGATAAGGATGTTAAACGCAGAATAATTGAAGCTTCCAATAGTATTCGTAAAAAATATTTGGATTTAAAGAGGGAATTGGGTGAGCAAGCCGAGGTGCAATTTAAAGAATATCAGAACTCTAGTGATCAGCGACCAGAAAAGAAGCGGAGTTTGCAAGCAGATCCAAACATTCTTCAACTCCTTGACGAACATTCGCGCAATGTAAAAAGACTATATGATTCCCTGAAAGCTGGCCGTTATGAAAATGCTGTTACATTGGAGAATACGTATAGACCTTTGGCAAAACTAATATCCGAGTCGATGCAGAATGGTAAACAATCTACACCATTTACACCCAAGTCTGTAAAAAGACGACAAAGTGAAAACTGTTCTCCGACAGTAATAAAAAAAAACACGATTCCCACTTAATTTTACTGGTCCTGTTCAAAAACATGACGAGCTAGCTGCTCCAAAAGAGGAAGAATATAACGATAATCCAATTGATGCCGAGACATGAGAAGACAGTTCACCAATGGCTCAGGATATGAACGATGGCGAGGGAGCTGATTTAAACAAAACTATGTATGAACATAACCCTGAAGAAAGTTACTTTGACGACGAGTTTAGAGTCGATCCTCAATTTAATCCTGTTCAAATGGATAGTATTGCGGAAGAATCCTTTAGGGAATATCTAGATCAGTATGACCCACTACCGAGAGAATATGTGAAAGGATTTATAACTGATACGGAAAACGAGTACGATCGCACATATTTAAAACATGATTTAACCACCGATCATCTAACTTTCGGTGATTCTCGGCTTGAATTTAATGGACCGGATATTTATATTAAAGGAGAAAAGTTTACTGGAACTCCTGGACTATATGAACTTTTATTTAAGACCAATCCATTAAAAAACAAATTGACCGCACTAGATGAGCGAGCATTCACAAAAATTATTTTGCTAACAAATGCAAACAAGAGAAATTTCGATGAAAAGGAACAACCTGCTGGAAATAGAGGTATTAAATATATGCTAACAATTAAACCATTACTTGAACGTATAAAAGAGGAAAATGCAAAAAAGCAGAGAGAACGTGACAAGCAATTACGAATTACACGTGCACAACAGCCTCAGGGTTATGGCTTACCAATCGATAGTCAGTCTGGTTTCTTACCTGATTACAAAACATTTTCCAATAATAAATTTGACTACGTTTACTGGGATGATCCAAATGAGCTTGTGGATAGATTAAAATTGTTAATGGCAAGTAAGGTAGCTGGTAATAACTCTCATGAAAACGAGATTATAAGTATTCTTGAAGAGTTAAGAGAAGCTGGTATCATTGAATAAACTGATTAGACATAGTAACATAGTATCATTAGCACGATGACTCTCGACAAATTCGGACGTAATTCAACACATCCCTATCATCTAGCAAACAAGCTTAAAAGAGAAAATGATTTGAAAGATATTCCTGACAAGACTTTGTATGGTTACATGAATATAATGTTGACTTGCGAAAAGGGTTCATCAAGGTATCTTTTTATAAATGGTTTAAAATTTAACTATTATATGTTTCCTATTAAGATTGGAATATTTGAATATGTTAACATTGACTCACCTGTAAAAACTTTTATTAACAAAAAAGAATATAAAGTACCAAGCGATTTACTGCAGCAAGAGTTAAAATTTGATGATAAAATTACGTTTTTAGGAGATAAACTTAAATCACATACTAAAATATCTGTTGAGTTTGTAATTAAATATCCTATTTCATAGATTTGGTATATAAAACATCTTTGTAATTTTAGGTTAAGTATAGTTAGTAGAAAGTAATAGTTCTGTAATTGTAATTTTATGTTAAATGTAACAATGTGGCTTAAATAAATTAATTTAATATATTCAATGTGTTTTATTATTCAAAAATTATGGTTTAAATTATACAAGCTGAATAAAAGGCTCTTCACTCCACGCCTACGCCCCAGACCTGGTGCTTAAGCGTGGGGCCCTACATGTTAGGTTTGGCGTTTGGCGTTTGGCCTTGAAATTATTGACGTAAACAACTATTCTTTAGCTAAGTTTTATTCCTTTAGACGTAAAAGTAAAGCCGCAATGATCAATTTACTATAGGATTACCGTCCTAATCGCTAATTGATCAATTTCGACGATATTTAAACAGCTGTAGCGTCTTTATGGCTAAAGATGGCGTCGTGCGGTTTTCGCAATTCGATAGGTATGACGTTTCGCTAATTTTAAAAAATTTAAACCGCGCGCCTTAGACTTATCATCAGGGTTAAATAACGATTTTAGTCGATAGCGCCTGAATGACATAACCTAAAATTTCCGAGTTTGCGCAAATCAATATTAGGTCTTAGCACAAGTATCCTACGCGTAACGGCCATTTTCCAAGTCACGTGGTTTTTGACATATGACAGGTGACAGATGTCATTTGACATTTGACAGGTGACATTTGACAGATAGTATTGGCCATGCCCTAAATAACGCGTCACACAAGATTCCTAAATATTTAATTACGTCAGAGATATTAAGATGATAAGCTCCTCCGGAGGACGGAGGGCGTTGAACTCTCATATTCTCCCTACTTAAGAGGTTCAAAAAAATTAAATAAAAAACCCAGGTCCGTATTTAAAAAATAAAGTTGGTCTAACGAAAACAAAACGTCGCACACAGGCGAAAATCGGGGAAAACCCGGCCATAAATCGGAAATACCAACTTCGCAATTAAGGCCTATTCTGAGTATAATTTCATTATCTAGTTACCTGGGTATAATAAACAATCACCCTTTTATTTTTAGTCTTGTCACTTGCAGAAATATTTTAGTTGAAAGCTGATGTTCGTGGAGACTATTTCATTGTGATTCAAAAGCGCCTGTGAAAATTAGTAATTTATATTCAGTTTTTCGGCAAAGTGTGGGTGAAAATTTTGTAAAGTAACTATGGAGCCTATTGCTGGTGGTAAGTAGAATATTAAAAATAATATTTATTTAAAATATTTCTTTACGTTTTTTATACTGGTGTTCTGAAAAGTTAACAATTAATTTTTTTTTTAATTTCAATTTTTCACTTTTTGCTAAAGTAAAAGTATGATTTCCCGTAATTTCCCGCATTTAAATTAGCTTTAAATTATTGTTTAATAAGTCCTTTGTAAGATCCCATCTTAAGTTGCTGCGATAATTTGCGATCTTGACGAGAAAATATTTTTAAAGATTTATGGTCTGGGTCCAAATTCGTATAAAATGTAGGTCCCAAACGCAACAAATAATTTTCTCCTACTAACTTAAAGAATAAATCAATTTTTATAAAATAAAACATTATTTTATAGAAAATTAAATAGAGAAATAAAAAAATTGCCATATGGGTTTAAAATTCAATATGGCGACCAATTTTAAATGGCGAAATCTTATTAAAATATATTGTTTTAATTACATTGAACTAAGAATTAAAGAAACAGTTTTAACAATCATTCATGTAGTTTCAAAATATAAATTGTAATCCAAACAGCTATTGATAATGTAGTTTTTTAGAATTAACATTCAATTCTTCAAGCTACGGTCTCAATTTTGGAAGATTTTTCTAATGTAATTTGAAGTACCATTGATTGCAAAGTATAATCTGTACAAATATTATAAAGAGGAAAGATTTGATTGTTTGTTTGAATTGAATAGGCTCCGAAACTACTGGATCGATTTAAAAAATTATTTTACCATTAGAATCCTACATTATCCCCGATGAACATAGGCTATTGCTAGTAATAAAATAATTAACAAAATTACAACTTATTTTTCAGGGTCTGCAACAAAATCTGCTTTGTTTAAAAGAAGCCAACTTGTCAATTGGTTAAGAATTTGTCAGTCCAAGGAAAGAATGGAGCAGTGTCGTTATTTGGCAGAAAAAGTGACCTCTACCATGCGAGTTGAACGCTTGTCAGAAGAGTCTTCAAAAGTCTTATATAAATTCATCGAGAAATATGACACAAAATGGTCAACAGCATCAAGAAATAAAACTGCATTTGAAAATAAAAATCGAGATTGGTTAAATATTGAGTTGGAGTTTTCTTCGTCAATGAATGAAGCTCAACCAGCCGAAATGCAGGATACAACTTCATCGAGTAGAGGGAGGCCATTCACTGGATTTTTAGATTTGAGTGAACGATCAAAAAGAAGAAGAACTAAACCGTTGCGAGCAGATCGAAGCCCGGAAGAACTAACATTTGCTGCTCAAATGAAGTTTAGGTCCGAAGGTAAACTGGATGAAGCAGATGTGTTAAATAATGTTGCATTCTCAACACCAACCCGTGCATCAAAATATAAAAAATCTCTTCAAAAAGAATGTGAAATACCATTTGCAGCGGACGAAGCCTTATCGATTTTTGTAGAGGCTAAATTGACAAAATTTCAATATAATCTAATAAGAAATTCGGCAAAAAGCCATAAGTCAACTCTTTATCCTAATTATGAGTCCGTAACTGCCGCGAAAAAAAGATGCTACCCAGAAAATCTAAACATTTCTGAAGATGTAGCTGAAGTGCCTCTTCAAAGTTTGCTGGATCATACATCTTTAAGGTTATTTGAGTCCCTAAAAGAAGTTTTAAATTCTTTAAACCAAGAAAATTATAATAATTTACATTTAATTTGCAAATGGGGGTGTGACGGGAGTTCTGGGGTGAGTCAATACAAACAGCAGTTTGTAGAGTCCAATATTTCAGATGCTAATATCTTTTTAACATCAATGGTGCCAATCCAGCTCATTAACGGGGACCCGAAATTAAAAGATAAGTTTGTAATCTGGGAAAATCCCAGACCTTCCTCCACACGATTCTGTAGACCTCTTAGAGTCCAGTTTAGGCACGAAAAAACAGAGCTATCAGTGAGAGAAAAGCAATATTTTGACCAACAAATTTCAGATTTGCAACCAACAAAGCTTGATATTCAAGGAAACGATGTATTTTTAAAATACATTTTATATTTTACAATGATAGATGGCAAATTGTGTAATGCTGTAACTGAAAATACTTCAACTCAGAGATGCTATTTGTGTAATCTAACATCCAAAGATTTTAACAATATCGAGAAGATTTTAAAACAGGAAATTACTGACGAATCTAGATATCAATTTGGTTTGTCATCTTTACATGCTTAGATTCGTTTTTTTGAGTGTTTGCTGCATCTATCTTATAAGATGGAATTTAAGCAATGGCAAGCGCGAGGCCAGGAAAACAAAGAAAAACTTGCAAATGCCAAAAAACGAATCCAATACTTATTTTTTAAAGAAATGGGACTCTTGGTTGATAGACCAAAACCTGGTTTTGGAAGTACTAATGACGGCAACACTGCTCGCCGTTTTTTTGAGAATGCTGCTAAATCTTCGGAAATTACAGGCATTGATCAAGATTTGATATTTAGATTTAGAGTAATTTTATTAACAATTTCTAGTGGTTTTCATATAAAAATTGATAGTTTTAAGGACTACTGTCATGAGACGGCCAGAAAATTTGTAGAATTGTATCCGTGGTACAATATGCCAACTTCCATCCATAAAATCTTAATGCACAGTTCTGATATAATATCATATTTTATGGTTCCAATTGGGAAACTTGGCGGGGAAGCCCAGGAATCAAGAAACAAAGATATTAAAAGATTCAGAGAATTTCATGCACGGAAGTTTTCAAGAAAACAAAACATGGAGGAGATATTTTGTAATCTTTTAATATCTTCTGATCCTTTAATCTCCAATATGAAAAAATCATCTGCTAAAAAGCTTAAACAGTACCCTTCAAATGTTTTGGCATTTTTTGATGAACCAACAGTTTCTGCTGATGAAAGTGATATTGAAGATATTGATTGATTTTAATTATTAAGATAGGTTAGGCTTTATTATTATTACAAAGTTATTGTTAAGTGAGGTCTGTATATACTTTACATACTTAAATATATTACTCTTAACATGTATTTTAAATTGCTCTTATTTTTACACACAAAAGTTAGTTATAAAATTAAATAGAACAAAAACAAACAAATCACAACTTTATTTAATTTATAATAAGCAATTTTATTAACCTCAGGTATATCAAAAGTCTTGTCATTTTGGATTTTATTTCAAAAATTTTCAGTCAAAAAGCGTTTATTTCAGCGCAGATTGAAGTCGGATTGAGGCACTCAACAGTGACAAAGGCAAGTCAATTTGGAAAAAATGCAGGATTAACTATCTCAATCCTACAATTCTGTTAAAATGGTTTACCTCCCTCTCTCTGTTAAGTGCCTCAATCCAACTTCAATTCGAGCCGAAATAAACGCTCTTATTATGAATTTTAAACTCTTAACTGCTTAAATTGTTAAAATAATAACAGTCTAATAATAATAGTAACATTTTTCATAGAGTTTTATTTTTTTAAGGAAATAGGTACTTACACAGCGCTTATGTAATGCAATAAATGAACCCAAGGGGAGGGGGGGGCTTTAAAAAATGTTTAAATGAACGTGTTATCTAAGTTTTAACATTTTCTTACGATTAAACATGTTTGTGATTCATATCAGCACTACTACTATTTATGGCCGGCTTTTCCCCGATTTTCGCCTGTGTGCGTCGTACAGAAAATCTCTCAACGTTGTTTTGTTGAGCTTAAGAAGTGGCCATGAGAAAGTGTCTTTTGTTTTTCCATATCTCTTTAAATAACGTCAGAAAAAAATAAAAACGAAATCAGCAAATTTCGGTTTTTTCCGAATATCTCCGGAAATACTCGGAATTTTACAACTTTCTAATCGGCATGTTGTTAGGCACCTAAATGCGCAACTTTGCCATAATTTAACCGACTTCGTATCTCTTACGGTTTCCGAGATCCCCATGCATGCACTCGAATCTGTGGCACCTTATATTATAATATATATATATAAATATATATATATATATATATATATATATATATATATATATATATATATATATATATATATATATATATATATATATATATATATATATATAAAAAATCAAATGAATCGAAAGAGGGAGAACAATAGAATAGCTAGCAAGGTCTAACCTCACTAGATTTTCTCTTCTCTTTTTAAATCTAATGACCTTAGTAACAGTACCAATACTAAAACTTACGATAAGTACAAAAAAGAAACAAAGAAAATTTTTGAAGATATAATACAAATCAAGAAAATTTGAAGATTAAAGGAAGAACACAGCAATGGGCTTCGATCAAAAAATGTTGTCTAATAGATGTATCTTCCGGGCTTGTGGGCCGTGGTCTGGGAATTTTAATTCCAAAGCTTTCGGCCACATCTGCGGTGGCCATCTTCAGTGGTGCGGCTGTCGTACTCGAAGTGAGCGGCGCGGTGGTTCACTAACGACTGACGACTGATGTTTCGTACTGAGACCTGTGCATTCTTGAAGCCTGTGAACGGACGGAGGACTGAACGTCTGGGTGTGGCTTGGGAGTCAGCGTATGTACTGGCTTTACTTTAGTGTCTTTTAATATTGGGTGCCATATTCTGTTTAAAGTTAGCCCTTCTTCTTTCCTGTTAAAGTTATTCCTGTGTTTGTGTATTTCTATGGCTTCTCTGTACATACGCGTTGAATATCTTGTTGTCGTGGAAAGAAATGGATGATTTTTTGTAGAAAACTAAAAGTTGCTCTTCTTAAATTTAGAGAAACAAATGGAAAACTTGTTGCAAAAGAATTGGCGCGAATGGTTTAGGTAGTAGTTCTCCAGTTCTCCACTAGTTTTCTACAAGTTGCTTGCGCAAAGCGCGCAGCAACAAATCTTCCACTTTTAGTTGTCAACTTTCTTTGATCTTTACCGACACTTCGCGGGAAACTAAAATTAAGTGGAAGATTTGTCTCTCTACAAGTGGCAGACAGAAAAAGTTGCTGTATTTTGTAGAAAAAGCAACAAATTGTCGCGAAGACTTTGGTGTAAACGCGGCTTTAGGCTTTTTTAAGACCTTCTAACCACCGTTTTTTAATTTATTTGCTTTTTGTTTTTTTTTTAAGTAAACCATAGTTGGCCGTACCACACTCCAATTTTTTTAAAATTAGTATATATTTTTGATGTTTTAAGAACGGCATCACTTTAGGCTCCTTGGTATACCCGGTTTGATTTATATTAATTGCTGAATTTAGCAAATATTAATTTTTTTAACATTGTGGTTAACTAAATGCATCCAATATTTGTAGGCTCTTTCTGGGCTCTGAACCTCCGTATTTTATTTTATTTTTTAGTTTTTTTTTCAAGAAAATCATATTTGGCCATACCACACCCATTGTTTACTAGATATGTGTTTTTTAATGTTTTAGGTACGCCATTATTTTAGGCAGATCGACAAAGCTAAAAAATGCAATATTTGTTAAATTAAGCAATTACTGAAACTGGGTATACCAAGCAGCCAAAAATTATGTCTTACTTAAAACATCAAAAAACACGTGGTAATATTTTTTTTCAAAAAATTGGGGTGTGGTATGGCCAAAAACTATTTTCTTGAAAATATGAAGAGTAAAAACAATTAACATAGGTTGGTTAAAAAGCCTAAAATATGGCATGCAGTTTGTTAGATAAATGTTTGGTTATTCGGATATATAGATGTGGTTCTGCTGGCGAAACCTTAAGCTAGCAGAAGTACAAAGTTAAAAAATATTTTCTAAATTAATTAATAAGCAATAATAAAACTAAGTATACTAAAGAGCCTAAAATAAGTTTAAAATAATGGCGTACTTAAAACATCAAAAACACATAGAATTTTTTTAAAATTGAAGTGTGGTATGGCCAACTATAATTTTCTTGAAAAAAACAAAAAGCGAAAATATTTCAAATACGGTGTTTGCAGAGCCCAAAAAGAGCATAGAAACATGGCATGCATTTTGTTAAAAAATGTTGTGTTATCTGGAGATATTGATGTGGTTCTAAGGAGCCTAAAAAGAGCCTAATATGATAACGTACTTAAAACATAAAAAAAACATAGTAAATAATTTTCAAAAAAATGCAGTGAGATAGGTATGGTTTACTACGATTTTCTTGGAGAAAAGGGGAGCAAAAAAAATTAAACGTTAGCTACTAGTTTTAGAGCCTAAAAATAGGGCATGCATTTTGCTACAGAAAATGTTTTGTTATTCGGAGATATTGATGTAACCACACAGTTAAAAAAATATGTTTGCGAAATTAGGCTAGTAACATTAATGAAACTGGGTATTCTAAAATGATGGCATCCTTAAAGCATCATAAAACATACAGTATTTTTTTTATTGGGATGTTGTATGACCAACTATGATTTTCTTACAAAAAAAAAATGAAAACACGACTATTTTTGATAAATTTTAAATACCGTATGAATGTTTAGAAACTTCGGCTCTGCTCCAAATTTTTATGTGCTACCAACTTAAAATTATGACCCACACTGATATTTTTATAAAATTTCCTGGGATTTTGTAACTGCGAATGGGCCGATTAATGACAATTCTCTTAATAGTGAGACAACATTTTTTGATCGAAGCCCATTGCTGTGTTCTTCCTTTAATCTTCAAATTTTCTTGATTTGATTATATCTTCAAAAATTTTCTTTGTTTATTTTTACATCTAAGTTTTAGTATTGGTACTTTACTAAGGTCATTAGATTTAAAAAAAGAGAAAATCTGTGGGGTTAGACCTTGCTACTATTCTATTGTTCTCCCTCTTTCGATTCATTTGATTTTTTGTATATATATATATATATATATATATATATATATATATATATATATATATATATAT
>JAHBCN010017151.1:0-18633 GCA_019359885.1 Listronotus oregonensis | reverse complement strand
TAACGGGACCCCAAAAAAATAAAATATTTCGGAGGTAAATACCACCTCTGGGTGTACACCGTCTATAATTGAAACATTATTTATAAGCATTTGCTTAACTTTAATCCGAACTAAACCTTTAATCACCTTAACCCTACATAGTTTTGTCAATTAAAACTTAGATCATTTTCAACATTTCTATCAATCACCTCCCTTTTCCAGTATACAAACTTTTTAATTATTTCTTACCTTAGGGATGTATGTGCTTATATTTGCAGTGATATGCTTTGTGCTAGGATTGCTAGCCTCGAAAGGTAGAATTTACATTCTTTGACTTTAAATTTAAATTTCTATTTCGATCTGGAAAGTTTTACTTTAAGTTCTTTGGTTTTTTTTTAACAGCAGTTGATTATTTCATTTCTTAGTGCACCTTTCCGAATTATTTGTTCTTAGCCATTGAAATAATTCTAAAAAGGATAAAAAAACTAACCTCCACGGCACAGCAGCCGAAACCTTTGCAGACAGTACCAACCTTGTGATAAAACCGACCTTTTGATAATTCAAATCCAATAAATTTTCTGTTTACTTCTAAAGCTCTCTGAGCTACCTCAGTTAGTTGCTTAGATAACTTAGTCACTACGTTAAACTCTATACATTCTAGGGTACTAAGTACAGGGTGCCACAGATTCGAGTGCATGCATGGGGATCTCGGAAACCGTAAGAGACACGAAGTCGGTTAAATTATGGCAAAGTTGTGTATTTGCGTAACTAACCATGTCCACTTTAGAAAGTTGCAAAATTCCGAGTACTTCCGGAGATATCCGGGAAAAACGGAAATTTGCCGATTTCGTTTTTATTTTTTTTCTAACGTTATTTAAAAGGATATGGAAAAACAAAGGACACTTTTATGGCCACTTTTTAAACTCTACAAAACAGCGTTGAGAGATTTTCCGTACGACGTTTCGTTTTCGTTAAACCATCATCAACTTTATTTTTTTAAATATGGACCTGGGTTTTTTATTTAATTTTTTTGAACCCCTTATTATCCCAATTACAAAAATGTATAACACTTACGGCCGAGTGATGATCGCGTTGTTAACTTTAGCAATGGACTTAGCAATTGTTAAAAGTTAACAACGGCTTAGAATGTTTAACAAAATGTCAGATTTTGACAGGTTGCCTACTAAAATCATTGAATAACACTGACAATGACGTTTTGTTAAACATTCTAAACCGTTGCTAACTTGTAACAATTGCTAAGTCCATTGCTAAATTTAACAACGCGATTATCACTCGGCCGTTTATATTTTTAACAAATATGGAACGCCCCTATAAGAAATGATGTGCGTTCTTTGTCTAACTTATTGTCTCTTATGAAAATATTTTTTATTTAACAAAAAATATTAAGTGTTATACATTATTTAAATTTGGGGTTATAATCTTCAAAAAATGCAATAAAAAATTGAGGCCTATTTAAAAATAAAGTTGATGATGGTTTAACGAAAACGAAACGTCGTACGGAAAATCTCTTAAAACTGTTTTATAAAGCTTAAAAATCGGCCATAACAAAGGGTCTTTTGTTTTTCCATATCTCTTTAATAATGTCAGAAAAAAAACGAAATCGGCAAATTTCGTTTTTTCCGGATATCCCCGGGAAAGTACTCGGAATTTTAAAACTTTCTAAACGGCATGTTGTAACCTAAATCCCAACTTTGCAATAATTTAACCGACTTCTATCTCTTAGGGTTTTTCGAGATCCCCATTCATGCACTCGAATCTGTGGCACCTGTATACCACCATGCACCATCTAACAGTATAATTAAGCTGACTGGAATGGTCTAAGGAGTTTTATTGTCATTGACCTTTAAATTCCACCTAGTTATCTTCTCCTGATCCTTCCGAAATATGGCCATTAATGAACCGAAACATTTTAGCTAGACCGCTTGACATCTATTTTTCATACTAAAAAGAACCATCAAATCGTATTGGCATTTTTATATCCATAACCACAACAGCTTTAAAGAAAATGCCACTTTTAAGGAAAAAAATGTTTTTTCTGTTAAAAATATTATGTATTCCAACCAGTCCCTGCTTGGCATACCGTTCCTACTTTTACAATTACGCGTCCTTCTGTTACCCACTGATGTTTTTTCAGGGCTATTTTTTTCCCAGCAGCTCTTAATAGAGCTGCTGCGAAAACTGTACCTCTTGTTCCTTTTTTTGCCTAGGGAATCGTTTTCTTTTGAATCGTTAAGTCCCGTGGTAATAAACCTCTCTTTTTACAAATTATTCTTCATATTATTTTGCCATACTCCATTAAGAGTGTAGGCGCCTCTTGCACATATCTGCGTTGCGTACCAACCGCTTTTTACACAGATATACGGAACCACCGGCTTAACGTTTCTTCCGAAACACAATTTGAGAGTGTTTACTAGGCAAAAATACTGCTCAGTGATTTGCCATTGTCTTCTGTGAGGTGACAAGCTATGAGAAAGACCCGGGTCTTTACGATGACAGGGTGGTACGCTAGTCACTACACCGGCTCAACCACAAATTAGCTTTAAGTATTTTCTTGATTAGGAAATAATATTTTTTAACATTTGAATAATAAAAAAATATCTATGAAAGGGTCAAAATTAAAATATAATTATTAGCAACAATGGACCTACATAATAGTATATGATTTATTTGATGACCAGTTTTCTGCCGTAATATGGTTTTATTATTGTTCTAAATAAATAATCGTACAAATATGGTGCCCTTTGATTTATATATTTATTTATAGTACACAAAATAATTAATTTATTTTGTTGGTATTAATTAATTATTTCAGTTAAAAAATAATAATACCAAATACAGTACAGTGTACCCTGGTTGCAATCAATAAATTTTAATTTAAATATAGATAGAATATTTGTATATTTTTACATCAACGTTAACAATTTTTTTATATATTAAAAAAAAATAATATAAATTCCTAAGCTGCAATATCATGTAAACTGAAATTAAAAAGTATTTAAGCAATGAAATTACAATATTTTTTTATTTTAACAACGTTACTTTGTTTAATTCTCTTTTATTTTTGTCCAAACTTGTTGGTACTGCTCCTTTGACCGCCGCCTATTATTTCAAATTTGACCTTTTCTTAACCCTCATTAAGCATGACTTCCCGCTGCAATTTGCCCTTTTTTAGTGACGAACATACATAATCGAGTTGGACCAATTAAATGTGATGCGCTTAAAGTCATTATGAGAAATATATTTTTTTCTTGTAGTCACCCATCAGACTACTAACCACGCCGGACGATGCTTAAATTCGCTGTTCTGACTAAAAGCGGTGTTTCAACAAGGCAAAGGTTAATTGGATTTATTGTGCACAGTTGTGCATAAAGGCCAAAAGGTAATATTAAAACATGTTTATTATAGCTGGTAGCGGTACCTTTTTTTATTAATAAAAAAAATGGGTAAAATTTTCATTTTTTGTTGTTAAAATATTTTGCTCTCTTAGTGCTTTAATATAAAAGAAAAAAAATTGCGCGCTTTGCAGTTTGTCCTCAAAGGCACAAATATTTAATATGGTTTAAAAAGCTTTTTTAAGTGTTATGGTGCTTCGAGTAGCATATTAAGTATGCCCTTTAATATTTGGCATTTATTTCATAACCTTCTGCTGAAATTCTGCTTGAAATACTGTTCTTAAGTTGGATTCTTTTTCCACAACATTTTACCCTAAAAATCACTTTATTTTGACAAAAAACTTGCCCACCATATCTGCTAGTATATTTCTTCTCCTTGAAGTTTAATAGGGTACCACGAAGGATCTTTGGACAATCTTCATTTCCCGAACCTGCTACTTGAAAGGTTTTTTTTCCCCCGTTCCAAACTTTCAAATATTTAAATACCGTAATATTAAAATATCTTGTAGTTCAGCCATTTGCGTAAGTAAGTAAAATTTACATATTGCACTTTATTACTTTCTTGTCTCTAAACCAGGGATGTTGCGGATGCAGATTTTTCCACATCCGCGGATGCGGATTTTTTGCCTAATGGCGGTTCTGCCAAATTCAGGTGTGATGCATTAAAATTTGCATATTTTCTTGTGGTATGGCGTGCTATGGTCAACTGGTGATGTTTTATCAGGACTATTAACGGTTGATTTGCAAACAGGTATGTTAAAATTCTAATATAGTGATAAATGCTATTTTCTTCAATTTTCAAATCTAGTTTTATCCAAGTCATCTTGCTAATTTTGGGTGTTTTTTATAGCAGTGTGCAATGTTCATTTCCTCTGTAAGAGTAGCCACTGACTTCCTCCATTGGTAGCCTGTAACCCGCATTTATGGTGAGTTAACTCATACTTAAAATGCCCATAAATATCTGTATAATACTGAGTTTATTATCATTATAAATTGTTTGGTCTTTAGTACGAATTTTAAGGGTCCTAATACTGTTTTTCTTCAAACAGGGTTTTTACGATTTTTTCGTTTGGTAAATTCATCCAGTTTTGACAATCGTTCCTGTATGGTTTGGCTCTTCACGTGACCACTACTAGTGTAGGAGCAGGGCGTCGTCCAGCAGCCATTTTGTCCGAAAACAACAGGAAAACAGGTTTTACCTTTCCTTTTTTTTATGGGGAATACCAATATCTGCGCGCCATAATTTTTTGTTTATCTTTTTATCTTAGAAGAAATTGAAATTTTATTATTTTTTAAAAAACTAAATAATTAACCTACATTTGATGACATGTTTCTCTTTTTCTTATAATATCGTTTGTAAATAATGTAAAACAACTATCAAAATTGTGAGAACCGATCTGATAGGGAAGTTAATTTTTTTAGTTGATTTAAAAGGGGGTTAATTGCGCTTATAATATTACGGATGCTTGATCAAGTACACGGTATTATGCGTATTACATCAGGAATAAAGATTGCGTTAAGTTTAATAGAAATAATGCGTCAGGGAGGTTCGTTTCTAAATTAATTAAAATTATATTTTTTAATAGTTTATTCCTTAAGCATATGAATAAAAACCATTTATTTTAACTGACTGTTTATGAATTTAAATTCCTACCTTTGTGAAATTAATAACAACAGCTTAGGCTCTAAACTTGGTTAATTTCGGTGTTTCCCACCAAGTTAAATTCTAATTAAAAGTAACCGAATAAAAGGAAATACCGTGGCGCCCATCTTTTTTCCTTAATTAATTATCTTACCTTAATTAGGTACATTGTACTCACGACATTACTGCTTTACCAGGCGAAAAGCTAAGCCGAAGCAAATGTAACCTGTTCTGTAAGTGTTACAGAATAGGTTACGTTTCACACTTGTTGATCTAATTTAAGAAAAGCAACTTTTAGTTGACAACCTTTAGTTTTCTACAAACGATTTTTTGTCAACTTTGGTGTAAACGCGCCTTAAAAGTGTAGCATGAATTTTGCTAGAGAAATGTTTTGTTATTTGGAGTAATTAATGTTGTTCTGCTGGTTTAACCTTAAGCTAGCCGAACCACGATGTTAAAAAAAAGTATTATTTGCTAAATTACCCCGTAAGTATTAATGGAATTGGGTATACTAGGGAGGCTAAATGGACCCTACAATGATGGCGTACTTAAAACATAAAACAACGTAAGGTATATTTTTTTCAAAAAATTGGGGTGTGGTATAGCCAGATAGGATTTTCTTAAAAACCAAACAAGGAAAAAAATACATGGTAGTTACAATTATTTGTTAAATTAAGCCATTGACTCTAATAAAACTGAGTAAATGAAGAGCCTAAAATACCTACTTAAAGCATAAAAAAAACACCAGGTATTTTTTTTAAATAGGGTGTGGTATGGCCAATAATGATATTTCTAAAAAAAAACGAGGGGAAAAAATACAGTGTAGGGCCTAAAAAAAACCTAAAAATATGGCATATATTTTGTAAAAAAAGTATTTTGTTATTGGAAGAAATTGATGTGATTCTGCTGGCTTAACTTTAAGGAAGCAGAACCACAAAGTTAAAAAACAAATCTAAAATTAGGAGCCTAAAAAGAGCCACATCACAAAACAAAAGGAACTTTTTTTTAATTGGGTTGTGGTATGGCCAACTATGATTTTCTAAAAAAGCGAATAGCAATAAAAATTAAATACGGTGTTGCAGGCCTAAAAGGAACCTAAAATTATGGTAACAATTTTGTAAGGAAAAAATTACTAAATGAGGCCTATTAACAGAAACCAAACTAAGGCGCCCAAAATAATGTTAAATAAAAAAAGGTTCTAAAAATGTTTCTACTTATAATAAAACTCTTTTTATTTTCTATTATAAAAATATTGCACCATCTAGTAGTACACGATTTGCTTTTAAATATGTATATTTTTTAGGTCCTTATATTTTTAAATTTTAAAAACATGTATGCCAATTAAGAGCCTAAAAATAAGGCATATTTAAATACAGAAAATAACTTCTATTTACCAGGGTCTTGGTGTGGTTCTGCTTCCCTAATCGTAAGCTAGCAAAACCACGAATTTTTCTGAGAAAACGAGAAGCACAAAAAGAATTAAAAAAATGGTAATACAATAGCCTAAAAAGAGCTATATAGGATCCAAAATTTAAGTTTGGTTTTGCCAGTAGTATTTATTATAGGCACTTAACATTTCCAAGCAAAGAAGCTAAATTATAGTACATAATTTTACTTCATATTTATATTTTATTATTTTATTTTCTACAGAGCTGGGTACGAATCGAATCCTTTTGGAATCCAATCCAGGAATCGATTTATTTTTAGGGATCCGAAGGCTGGATTCGATTACCTTTTAAAAATAGAATCCGTGATCCGAATTCATTATATAATTTTAAAATGATCTGGAATCGATTTCTTTTTAAAAGGATCCGATTCCAAAAGGAATTGATTCATTATATTTTGTATTTGAGGCAAATCGGTTTATAAATGCCAAAATCCGCCAATTTAAATACGCCATTTTAAAATTTTAAATTTTGACCTGATTTCTAATTTTCAAATTTTGACCTAGAACCCCTAAAAATTCTTATATTCCAAATCTGAGGCAAATCGATTTATTTTGTTCTAACCATAAAGTGTGTATTCAAAAACCTGCATAAATTTTACTTGCATTTGATCTTAAAAGTTTTGATTGCTCAATCATCATAATTTTTCAATATGTTATTCTTAATTCTTACGGTACTTTTAAATAGGACATTTTATTATAATTATTTAGGGTCTTACAAGAATGAATTTAAACTTTTAATAAATTTAATTTAAATAATTAAATTAAATAAAGAGGACAAGTTATAAAATATTACTTGTGAAACTTCCTGTAAAGTTACAATAAAATGTCTCATTTATAAGTTGCTTTAGTTTATCTCAACAATCAAATTTGAAAAACTTACAAAGATCTGGCAAGTTTCGAAATACAGTTCGAAAAATGTCATGTCAATCTTAGAAATAACACATTCAAATTTAAAGAATATTTACCAAAAGTAATTTATTTAGGAGTTACAGCACTTTAAAATGGGGCTAAAATTATATTTTGCGGCTCGGGCTCCATGCTAAAATCTTTGACGCTTTATTTATCATCTGGATATGTAGTATTATTCGTATCGTAGTAACTATCTGTTAGTATAAAAACTAAGGATTCGTGATCAGATAAATAGGATCGATTCCCTGGATTCGATTCCTTTTTTCCTTAAAAAAGAAATCGAGGTTCGTATTGGTAATTCGATTCCTTTACGAGGATCCAGATTTGTAAATCAACTCCTTTTTTAAACGATTCGTCCCAGCTCTGATTTTCTACAATTAAATGTGTTACTATCGTTATTTTTTTTAGAAATTTAGCCCAACATTTTTTTATCTAAAAGAAGTTAATGTAATGGTGCTTATTAAAAAAATCAATAAATTATTGATAAAGCTAGGGCAATTTTGGTTAGCAGTAGATTTTTGTCTTAATGCAACTAAGTGTTTAATTTTCTTTGTGAAGTAAACATATTTTATATTTATTAAAATATTTTTGAAAGGGTTTCCGAAAAATATGTATAAAATTTTATGGACAGACTCCTAACGTCAAAATAGGTTGATTTAAATCAACTGCTTGGTTTAGTCGAGAAGAACGCCAAAAAGTTAAAATACTGGTTTTTCTTAAATGTTTTTATTACATGATAATTGATTTTAATGATTTTGGCATAGTCAGTCACTATTAAATGACGTTGTTCATTGCTTTAGTGGCTATAAAAGGGTAAATGTTTATAAAAAAGAAGTAATTGTTAAAAATTGTTTCTATTTTTCTGTATTAACAAAACAGATATTACTATCCGGTAACGGTGTGTGAGTGTTTCAGTGTGTATTTAAAACCTTTTTTACCTCTTAAATATTTTTCGGTCAATGAGCCTTTTTTTGAAGAAAAAAATATTGACACCTGTAATAATAGAACAAGTGAATATTAAAAGTAGATTTATTTAAAAAAAATTAGAACACGTGACTTCAGCAAATACCACATATTACCATTCTTAAAAAAAAACTAGATTGGGCTCTATTTAATGTCTCAGAGTTATTAAATTCTAAACTTTTTTTTTAAGCGCCCCATGGATTTACAAAAGAATAACTCAGTATTCATTTTACTGGTGTATTATTTTCCATTTCCATCGGTTTGGGTTTTGGTCTTGTAAATATTGCCAAACAGTCACGCATTACATTTAGTCCATTTTTTTAAAGAGTGTCAAATTGCTATCCAGTTGCCCATTTACTTAATTATTTATTATTTGTATTAACTTTTTCCATTAAATTTACTTTTAGTTATTATTTTTTGTTTTATTATTATAATATGTAAGTAGTTAATTAATATTCGCAGGAAATTGACAGTATATTTTTTCTCTGGCAAATCGACTTAGCCAAGGAAAAATGTTAGAAGTTGAAGAGGGTAATTACCTGGATATGACTATATGGTTTTAGACTTGAAAAAAGTAGGCAGGGGTGGGGGGTGGAGGGTTAAAAGTGCTAAAAACGTGTTTTTCGTGTCTGCAAGCGCCATTGTTAATTTTAGAGGGATATGTTTTTTAGGTATTAAAAAAACCTATAATTTGAGCCCGGCTAAAATTGATTTGGTCAATTTGTTTATGAAAAAAAAACCTTTAAAAATAGCCATTTTTTGATAGGTTCATAATTATTGCAAAAATATTTATTTATCCATTTCTATCATTGCAAAAAATCGGGCTTTTAATTCTAAAATAAATAAGGGGCTCTAAAGCATGATCGGATAATTTGTTGCTAAGATAATTGAGTTTTACTGATTTTACTGCCCTATCTATTAGGCTATATCTTTTTTGTTTATAAATATTTTAGGTTTTACAAACTGTCTTTTGCTTTTTCGAGATTTATATTTTACTAATTTGGATCAACGTAATAAAAAAAATAATATTCAGACCTTTGTTTTAACCTCAAAAAAGGTACTTTTTGTTAATAAACAATTTTGTTAATAATGAATTTTCAATCTCCTAAAAATATGAAAAGCTGACTTCAAAACAAATATTTTTGAAGAAAAAGAAAGTCTCTAAGACCAGTAGGAACCGAGTTAGCATTTTTTTTTTAAGTAATATCTCAATTGTTTATAATGATTAAGAATTAATTTGGACGACATTCGATAGTAAAATACTCAAACTTGATATGACGCATAATAAAAAGTTGTAATATTTCTTATTAATTGCTAAAAGATCTGTTTAAAGTGACTCATACTTTCGAGCGGCGGGAGGGAGGTAGTGGTGGGGATAGAAGCTCTCACACTGACATGCCGAGTCAAAAACTGAAATCGAGAGTTTAAATCAGCGGAGCGCGAACAAAATAGCCATATCTCTGCGAATTTTTATCGGATCAAGTTTGTTTTTAATCTGGAGTATCGTAAAAAGTTATGAATAATAATAAATGGTACAATATCTACTATAAACGAGAGTGAAATATAATTCATATCGTCCTTAATATTTACAGATTAATACATTCGATATTAATATTAATACATAGAGATGTAGTTTGTACAGTAATAAATACATACAGATTAAAGGAACAGTGATAATTACGAGATAAAGAAAAAGTGGTGTGTGCTGGGTGTCGGACTAAGATTTTCTCGAGAATTTTTTTTTCGCTGAACACGAATCTAAAGTCAAAATTGGGGTCCAACAGTAAAAAATCGAGAAAACCCCAAAAAAACGACACGGTACATTTACCGTCAAAAACATGCTACCATGAAATGTTTGGACTACGACTACATAAACTATAAGACATACAAAAAATTTCATAGAGCAAAAAAGAGAGATTTTTAAATTGTCTATAAAAAAGTTTTTGAAATATTTTTAATAGGATAAATAATAAAGGAAATATAAACGAAAATGTAATTTTGACAAAAAAAAATCAGTCCAAAATTGGAAAAAAAAATTTTAATTAATGTGTATAAATATTTCTTTTTAATAATAATTTATGTTATTAATTTAAATTTCAAATTAATTTAAATTGGCAATAAACATTTGAAAATAAAAAATAATAATTTTTAAATTTTTTTCCAGGGGCATACCTTAAAAAACTCCTAAAAATTCGGGTATTTAATTATAACTCGAAAAATATTGCATTTAGACGAAAAAGTTAAATTATTTAAATTAAAGTTTATGTCCTATAAAGTTTCTTTTGTATCTTTAATCGTTTTTAAGACATTGACGCTTTACATTAAAAAGAAAATCGTTAATATCTGAAATTACGCCTTTTCTTGATTATTTGCTGTTTGACCCCCAATTCTGACTTTACATTTGTATTCAACAGAAAAAAATACTCTAGAAAATTCTAGACCAGAGGTTCCCAAACTTATTTTGTCTAACGCCCACTTTGAAAATCAGTTATTTTGTAGCGCCCCCCATTTTTTTTTCACCTTAAAAATCTCAATAACATATAAGTCTCGACTCACCTGGAGTTTAATTAAACCTATATTCTAAACGACACTTTTCTTACCTGAGAGAGCACTATTAATGCAACTTTATAATATTAAGAGTATCTTTGATTTAAAATAAACAATAATCATTAATAATCCACATTGAGCAATTAATAATAATTTAACTTTACAATATTAAGAGTATCGGGGTATCGGAGTAGCGGGCGGAGTGGCGGGAGGGCGAGCGAGTGCGATGCGTGCATGCGGCGGAACGTCACGTCTAGAAGTGGGAAGTTCAAATCTCTTTACTGAATCGATATATTTGATTCATTCACTTGAAAAGATTCGTTCGCAACCGATTCAGTTTATTATGATGCCGGTCGGACTCGGTCGGTTTTGACTTCCACAAAAAATGTGAGAGTTATCTTAAATAAAGAAATTCTTTACATTTATTTTTTTTTTGTATAATTATTATTTTAAAAAATATATTGGGAATAAAACTTTTAAAAGCCATAATTAATAAAACTTAAAAATGTATCTCCAAATTAAATCTTTGTTCAAAAAAATAGTTAAAACAAATAAAAAAAGTTCTTTTAATTGCCAAATAGATATATAGCCAAAACTGACTCGAACCGCCAATACGCATAAATTGTTTGCCTATACACCTCTGGAAATGTGAGCAAAATCGTAATATAACAAACCGCTCGCCACTTGCCAGGTCGTAGCACAAAAACGACCGATTTGCCCTCATAAAATACCGAATTACCGAACCAGTTCGAGTCCGAATCTGACTTAGTGACCTTATGAACGAAACGAATCATCCAAACTAGGTTCGTTATTCATCGCAGAGCGATCGAGCAAGTGGCTCAAAAACGATTCAAATCCATTGAAAACAGGAAATTAATTTATTCGAATCAGTGCTCTGATTCGTTCTTTTTGAACGAATCGTTCGCGAACCACACACCTCTAGTCACGTCAGTCGCCGGAAGGTCGCGAGCCGCGGCTGTGTATTTTGGCACCTGCACTCCGCAAACACGGACCGACGAACGTTGACGGACTAAAATACAGGATTGCACAAATAAATCGTACAATATTTGTTCGCGCCATCGTGAATTTATAATTGAACCTTCTAATTTTTATTTTATGTTTTCTTTATTTTTACTAGATTAGGTACATAAAAAAATATCGCGTTCGGCAAGTGTTCTGCTTGACCGTAACAATATATGTATACATATTTTTAACATGTGTCTTCGGAGGTGGGCACCTCACCTGCGTCACTTGAAGACACGAATATCTTTCAGTGTTTTAGGCCTATTACTAAATATCTTAAGATATAAATAGCGTTGTAAACGTATTAAAAATATTAAACATTTCATATATTTTTAATTTATATTTATACAAAAAAATAGGATTAAAATATGAACTAATAAATAAATGTTGTGTAGTAGAGGGATTTTAATTTCAGTGAATTTTAAAATATGAAGTAGCTGAAGTTACAAATCACCCATCGCCCCCCAAAATCACATCAGCGCCCCCCAATTGTTTCTATGTCCCTTACTGCCCCCCTCTAGACCACCAGCGCCCACAAGGGGGCGTTATCGCCCACTTTGAGAAAGACTGTTCTAGACCGACACTCAGCACACCCCACTTTTTTTGTGGGACTGTGTAATTAATTAAACTTAATTTTATTTATATTTTAATTTTTTATCTGAAACCCTATTAGACGATATATCAATTAATTAATCTGAAGCTGAAACTTCAGTTTCAGATATATTAATTGATCTCTTGCCAATACCATATTCATTCAACACCAATCTGAGTTTTCGATTTTTAAAGTACCTTCAATATCACCATTTAAAATGAGACGTATGGATTTAAATAAAAAAAAATTAATGATAATTTTAAAAAATTCCATGCACCATTATTTATAACTTTTTGAGCTACCCTAGATTAAAAAAATTTGCAGATATATGGCAGATATATGGCTATTTTGTTCGCGCTCCGCTGATGTAACCTCTCGATTTCAGTTTTTGACTCGACATGTCAGTCCGAGAGCTTCTATTCCCACTACTACCTCCCTCGCACCGACGAAAGTAATATTTTAGCAATTAATAACAAATATTACAACTTTTTATTAGGCGTCATATCAAGTTTAAGTATTATACTATCGAATGTCGTTCAAATTAATTCTGAATCATCATAAACAATTCAGATATTACTTAAAAAAAAATCTAACTCGGTTCCTACTGGTCTTAGAGACTTCTTTTTTTGTAAAAAATATTTGTTTTGAAGTAAACTTTTCATATTTTTAGGTTGAAAATTTTTAACTTATGCAGAGGGCGCCCCGGCCCAAATTGTTTATTAACAAAACAGTACTGTGTTTTTAAGGCTCAAAACAAAGGACTAAATATTAATTTTTTTATTACATTGATCCAAATTACTAAAATATAAGTCTCGAAAAAGCAAAAGACCGTTTGTAAAGCCTAAAATATTTATAAACAAAAAATATATACGTCCGAGTGATGATCACGTTGTTAAATTTAGCGATGGACTTAGCAATTGTTAAAAGTTAACAACGGTTTAGAATGTTTAACAAAATGTCAGACTTTGACAGGTTGCCTACTAAAATCATCGAATAACACTGACAATGACGTTTTGTTAAACATTCTAAACCGTTGTTAACTTTTAACAATTGCTAAGTCCATTGCTAAATTTAACAACGCGATTATCACTCGGCCGATTGCCTAATAGATTAGGGCTCTAAAATCAGTAAAACTCAATTATCTTAGCAACAAATTATCCGATCATGCTTAAGAGCCTCTTATTTATTTCAGAATTAAAAACGCGATTTTTTGTAATGATAGAAATGGATAAAAAAATATTTTTGCAATACTTATGAACATATCAAAAAATGCCGATTTTTAAAGGTTTTTTTGCATTTTTTCATAAAAAAAAATTGTCCAAATCAAAGCCCGGCTCAAATTAGACGTTTTTTTAATACCTAAAACGTTTTTAGCACTTTTAACCCTCCACTCCCCACACCTGCACACTTTTTTCGAGTCTAAAACTATATAGTTATATTCAGGTAATCACC
This sequence comes from Listronotus oregonensis, assembly GCA_019359885.1. Lineage (NCBI taxonomy): Eukaryota > Metazoa > Arthropoda > Insecta > Coleoptera > Curculionidae > Listronotus > Listronotus oregonensis. The sequence goes on along the minus strand of JAHBCN010017151.1, from coordinate 4,666 downwards.
CTCTACAACTTCTAAGACCTTTCAACCTGTTACAAATTAACGTCATAAACAGGCCTTCTTTTTACCTGACTGGGCTATAAATACATCGACGCTTTCTACCGGTTAAACAAAGCTATTCATAATATAATCAAGTTGATCTTAAAAGACCTATTTTAACGTCAGGAGTATGTCATAAAATTGTGTACACGTTTTTTGCTATCAGTCTATATATTACAAAGATTTAATTTACCCTTGCAATAAAAAACACAATTTTGTAGGCGCACAATCACGATTTTTTTTTTAAATATAAAAATAAGCACAAAATTTCAACGCAAATTTTGGCAATATCTTATCTTAAATAACTACCACTAAGTTTTAAAAAATATATTATAATTATACAATAAACAAGGAATTTTTGTAAATAATAATTTTAAATATTTTTTTATGCTTAACAATATTTATTTTTTAATAAAATAATACCCTGGGGCAAAAATAGTAATTCTATAACATTTATTCATACTTGCTTTAAACTGAATTAAGTACAAATTACAGGTATATTGCATTACTTATTGCAAACTATGGATATCTGTGTTTGGTATCTTTAACTTAGTTTAAATTGCTTAAAATACATTATACATTACTGGGTAAGTAGATCGTTAGTATTTGTTGGTCTGAAATAAATTCATTGTAAGTATATTTTGTTTTAGGTAACATACAACATAGTGTTTTATAATCTTGAAACTTACCTACTACGTGGAAAGAAACTGACCTAAATATACATATTATTACTAAAGTATAAAAACACTCCGTTTTCCAGTAAAGGTCAGAGTTTGTTGTGCAGTAAGCTAGGTGCGTCGTCAGCAACCTAACCTGGCTGTCCCGGAGCCGAGCCGTGCCGTCCCGGAACGAAAACTGCTTCTTTCTACAAGCTGCAGATACGTTTGCTTTTGCGCACGCCTAGTTGGCCATTTTCCATTACTGAAAGAACGAAAACGAAAATTTAGTTTATTGACGCTTTAAAAAATCTCGTAAAGTAGACCGTCTTAGTCATACGATACAGCAAAATAACGACAGTTTGGGTTACAATATTGCAACCCTTTTAAAAATATAAAAAGTATTCTTCATATTTTAAAATTATGATAATACTTCTTAAGCAGAAGCAAAACACTCCTTAATTTTGAGTCTTATTAGGCTATTTTATTCTCCAATTTTATTTTTTTTCCTCGTCGGCGTCAGGAAAAATTTTGGTTAATAGAATTTATTCCTTTGGTAAATATGGCACCTTTTTAGGTTCCCAATTATCATAAATTTTATTGAGGTTCGAAAATAATACGACCAAAACAAACATAAAAATTTAAAAGCGAATCGTGTACGGGTATATTGTGCGACATTCTAATATTTCGAAATAATTTTATTATGAGTAAAATAGTTATTAAGGTATCAAGGATATTATAAGGATAATAACGCTTGAGGTCGATGGTGCGTTTACATATTATACGTTGACCGAAAGCGTTATTATCCTTAATACCCGTGGTGCCTTCAACGTTTAATGTCCGACTAAATATTCTTTATATGAGAAAAATTTGAATGAATTGTGAATGTATTAGTTTAAACCAAATCAAGTACTAGCATTTACCTGAAAAAATTGTCGAAACGTAATTGTGGTAACCATGGTTGTAAGTTATTTGTCAATAAGACAGCACAAAAAATAATTTTGCGATTGAGGCATAAAAATGTCCGAAGTAGTGTAAAATACCCATCTCCCCCAAGATATTTTAGTAAAAGCTGCTAAAGCTGAGGATGTGCTTGTGCCAGAAAAAACTAGGCGGATTTACGAGAAAGAATATTTCCATTTTGAGGCCTGGCTGACGGAACACTGCGTGGACCGTGTGGACGAAACCGTTTTGATGGCTTATTTTTAAGATTTGTCAGAGTCATATTCTCCAAATTCCCTTTGGACAAAGTTTTCAATATAACGTAAATAATTAATAGTTCATAAGAAGATAAGAAGTAATGAAAAGTTGATTTCTCTGCAACAGTTCCAACATATTTGGGTTTACCTGATGCTAAGGCGTACACAGGTCATTGTTTAAGACGTACAGCGGCAACAATTCATTCTGATGCGGGAGGTAGTTCCGAGAGCCTAATGAGGTTAGGAGGCTGGAATAGTTCTTCGGTAGCACGAGGGTACGTGGATGATAGTGAAAGATCCAAATTGGCTAATGCTTCCCTTGTAGTTGGGAAAAGTATTACTTTCAAGTAACACAGCAACTGCGGTGGGGTATGGAAATGTGGAATTTTCCGGTCTGTTTGAAAATTGTACGTTTTACTTTAAAAAATAAATTTTTATTATGATAAGTATATTGTGTAAGTATGTTTGTATTTTCGTAATAAATGCTTAAATGAAGATAATTAATTGTTTATTTATTGGTAAATTTGTAGGCCCTAGGGCGTTATTTTTTTTAATAATGCCCTAGGGTAATATTTCGTATTTAACTGACTTTGACATAATATTATTATTTGTCAAATAATATACCAGTCGGACATTAACAATTTTAATACCCTTTTTACTTGGCAATATTGGGCTGTAAAAATATGGGTAACCGCCAGTGAAAACTGTGTATCCTTGGGTGTGGTTAGGAATTCACTGTATTTCCCGTCAGAATGACATTAATGCAATGGGGGATAGTTTGGAGGTAATAGTTTTTTCATCTTTGGACAGTTCATAAAGGCTTAGGTACTAACGTACCCTGGGTATCTTATGTGTAATGAGAGGGAGTTTGTTTACACGGGATTTAAATACTTGGAGACTGGGAGGAGAAGGAAAAACTTTTGCGGGTAGCAGGTTCCATAGTCTGGACACTCTAGGGATGAAGGAACGAAGAAAGCAGTTTGGGGAGTTTGGGATTCTCTAGTTGAACTGTAAAAGGATGCATAAAAGTTGCACTACGTGTTGCTCTGTTGGGAGCTGCCAGAGGGGGAATTATAATTGCCAACTCCTCTGAGCAGAGGCCTTGGAAATACCTATAGAAGAGTGACAGATCCGCTATAGCTCGACGGTGGGCAAAAGGAGGAAGCTTTTCTGCAAGCGGGAGATTATAAGACGAACAGCTCTTTTTTAAATGGAGTCCAGAATGCTAAGTGTTGTAGGAGACTCCATTCTCCAGACATGAGAACAATATTCTAAAGAGGGTCGGTTTGATTTGGGATACATACAGAGTATACAGATTGGAAGAAGAAAAATACTTTCTGGCTCGAAAGAGAAATCCAAGCTTTTTTAAAGCAGATGAGGCTATGGATGTAATGTGATTGTGCCAGTTAAGGTTGCTCTCACAAGTAACGCCGACAAGATTAAACGACTCTTTGTTCTGCCAAACTTGGTCGGTACTATGTAACGGATGAGCATTGGCAGGCTTTTTTCGCGACAGCGAACATGACTGTGTTTTGGATGCATTAAACTGAACAAGATTTTTGGCGCCCCGATCCAAGATAAGTTTGGAGTCTTGTGAAAGAGACATCCGCGTTGACCTACGCTTGGTTTCCAAATCAGGCTTATTGACTGGCTTGAGAAATTGAATGTTTGAGTAGAGGGTACTATCGTCAGCAAAACTATGAAATGAATTGATTGTGGACGAAAAAAGATCGTTAATGTGTAGAAGAAACAAAGTGGGTGCCATTACTGAGTCCTGGAGCACCCTAGCATTAATGTGGTAGAAGCTGGAAGAATGACCATGAATAACTAATATACGTCGATATATTTGTATAACATCCGTTGCGGTCATGCTGCTTTGTCTAAAAGGTGCCGTGAAATGCAATATATGCATGTTTCAGTACATAGACAACTTTGACGAAACTGGCAAAAATAGTTTAAACTTTTAAAACCATGCACCCACGATACCTAGTACTTAGGTTACATACAAGCCTTTGTGGGTTGTTGTAAAAATGTTTAAAAATACTTCTAAATAAATGTGCAGGTCTTTTTAAGGTATTTAACTACTATATTTTAATATTACCGCTGTTGGTTTTTTTTTATGAAAATTGTAGTAATAGAGAACACCCTTCTCTCGTGTCTCGTTTCTCTCAAAGTCTTACGTTCTCTTGATAAAGGATTTTGACATACAAAAGTAAAAAAAATATAATTCAATATAAAAACTAAAATTTAAAATTGTATGAGTTAGAGAATTGGGAATCGGATTAAAAAATATGTCAAACAAAAATAATATACTGGTCGCTTTAGTATTGCAAAAATTATATTACTTACAATACCTGTTAAAGCAAAGTTATGTATCTTCTTATATAATAATATCCTTTACAGAATAAGTCACGATAATGTGGCAAAACAAAAAGAAACTTACAAAAGTATGAACCAGACGTCGAGAAAGTCTGTGTTTTATTAAAAAGTGTGACGTAATCTTAGTCAAAGTTCCTTAATTGTAATTACCACTATTTTTTTTACATTTTACAAAATAACAAATTTTAAAAATAGTACTTGAATAAACGATTAACAAAAGTAAACTTTTTAATACAAATTGTTAAGCCAACCACTTATGACTGAACGATATGGAGGAATGAAACGACAGTACAACCGTTTAAAATAATGGTGAAAACAGACCGGCTTTATTTTTAAAATAATATTATTTTTTATAAAATGATAAGTACCTAAATCTTAATAGCCATTAACAAAATA
>JAHBCN010017150.1:0-18592 GCA_019359885.1 Listronotus oregonensis | reverse complement strand
ATTGTTTATATTGGTTCGAGTTCGCCTTTGAGATATTTATTTGTTACTTTTTTTTAAGTTATTTATTACTTTAAAACGGGTTGAAAAAGAAAATACATTTGTTAGTTGTGTCTTGTTTTATTTGAAGTGTATCTTATTTTATTCGATACCTCTGAATATCTCCATAACTGCTGTTGAATTTTTATCAGCAGATTATTAAAGACCTCCGGTGGCAAATTTGTTAAATACAAGTTTAAGAAGACATTTTGATGTTTCTATACAATTTAAAGTCTAACTGGAGAAGCCCCAAACTTTCTACTTTGTTCGTTCTTTCATCTCTGAGTATCCATGCTGCAGAATCTTATGTCTGTAGAGGTCTTTTCTTCAAATCTTTAAGTCTAGTGTTAATAAACTGCCTTATATTACCTAAGACACTCACGGTAGGTAAGTAGTTATAGTTTTTTAATTTTTTAATATTTTTTAAAGTTTTTTTTAAAGTGATCTGCAACTTCGGAAAAGTTAACCGTTTTCCGTGTACAAATATTTTTTAATAAAGGAATCTGCCACGATATAAAATATTTATTTTTTTAAAATTTCTTTTAGCAATTTTGCAAATACTTGTATTCTATTAGAGTAGCATTTCGATAAACTAAAGCTTAAGGGAAAGGATAAAAAATTTAATTTATCGAGTTTTTTACTTATCAAAAGTTGAGATTTCGGGGTTTAGTTAGAGGATATGCAGGGCCGCCGCCGGCGGGGGGGGGGGTCAGGAGGTGTCCGTCTTTATTTTTTGTTGTTTGTTTGTTTTAATGGCTTAAAACTTTTTTGACCCCAATTACGGCGGCCTGGGGATATGTTAGCGTATTCAATTTTCTTTTATTTTGCGTTTTCTTTATTATCTTTTAATTTTTACTTGTATTAACGAGCTATTTTAGTGAAAGACTGAAGTTCAAAGCATTAAGTTTCAAAGAATATATATATATATATATATATATATATATATATATATATATATATATATATATATATATATATATATATATATATATATATATATATATATATATATATATATATATATATATATATATATATATATATATATATATATATATATATATATATATATATATATATATATATATATGTTTCTTCCTCAGAAAGGTCTGGAACATTTGTTAAACAAATAGAACGTGAAAAAATCGAAAAAAAATGTTGTTTTCTTATTTTATCGCCACATAACTTTGTATTGGTCGTAGAGAAAAAAACCTTGTAAGAAAAGAATTTCGTATTGAATTTCTACAAGATAGATTTGGTTAGAAATCAGCAAAATATATGTGGGGCTGTATAAAAATATAGTAACAAAAAAAAGACAAAAAAAATTAGTTTTTTTATGTGTTTTTTTACCCTTTTGATTTCTCTAAGGACCTCCATATTTGGCCGGAAACAACATCATGCTATGATAAATATCATAAAAAAGATGGTTAAAATTGGTTCAATATATTTTGTACAATTATTCTGCAAACTTTAACTCCAGGTTTTAAATGTTTTATTTTTTTATAATTAGGCGAGTAATTAGGTAATTATATAAGATTTCTTTTTTTAAACAATAAAATTTTTATTTAAACAAATTTATAAAATTATTTTTGTTGCTCTATAAATTATTTTATTAGTTAAATGTAAAGATAACTAAAACATTAATTTGATATAATCCGTGTACAAAGAGTTGTTTACGCCGTATACGCCTACCAATTTTGGATAGCTTGTATCTTTTGACAACCAGAAGAAGCTTATTCGAGTACTTTCAAAACATATTTTCTGTAAACTTTTATTAAAAACTCGCGGATAATTAACTTGTTTAAAACTAAAAGAATTCAGGAAAATCATTCGGATTTTTATTCTTAAAAAAAGCGTTTAAACCTCGAGTTTTCTGCTATATAGGTAAAAATAAATTCAGTTATTCAAATCCCATATTTTGGATTTTCCCAATTTGCAAAATAGTCCATATTTTTTTAAACGAAATTGGATTGCAATGGAGTTCATTTTCGACAAATATGGTGGACCTCAGAAAATGTAAAAGGTCTAAAAATCATGCAAAAATCCTTTTTTTGTATTGCTATTTTGTAAGAAGCGTACGGCATTTAACAACTTTTAACTTATCGTACCCTACAGGTAATTTAACTATGAAGCTTTTCTTTTTCTACAGTTTTTCTCTACGACCAATACTTATAAATTTTTAAGCGATTAACATAAAAAACGGGGTTTTTTCTTGTTTTTCACATCTTGTTTATTTAATAAATGTTCCAGGCCTGGAGAAAAAGCAAATTTTTCCATACGGATTTTTCGGTAATTGTTTCATATCACTGTTTCGGCTATTTTAAGAGTTTTTAAAAATCTTTACAGGCTATTTATATGAATACAATATAATAATAATCCGGTGGGGGAGCTTCACAAATATGTTTCAATAATTTTTTATATAATATATACTAATACATACTTACGGGATGGAGGAGTGAAGAGGGGTGCTGGGCGGAGTTAAAACAGCAATAATCAAACAGGAGATAAAAAGTATTTTACGTCACCCACGGAACTTTTTCTTTATGAAAATATAACAAAAAGTGCTGGGACTCGGCGCGTAATTTAAAAAGTAGGCTTATTCTAAATAATGCATTTAATGTAAAAAAGTAAATCATGGGTCTTTTCTAATACACAGAAAAACATATTATCAAATAGAGTATTTAGATATTTTTATTTATATTTATTTAAATTGAGATTACCGATCTTTATTTGAAGAAAGCCACCTTAAAAGAAATATTTCAAAATGATTAATAAAATTAATTTCATATCCTCAGAATATATTTTCACTTTAAAAAAATACAGTCTAAAGCTAAGACTTTCATGATTTTGGTTTGAACTTCTTTGTTCTTCAGTTTAAAATATCATATAATTTTACTTTGAATTTCAGTTACTTTTAAAATAAAACTGGTCATTTACAATTAAAATGACATATCATTTAAAGAACGCGTCCTGTATGTTCAATTTGAAACATTTAGATTGCTTAATTTGAGAATATATTTGTAATATAATCTAAATATAAAATTTTTGAAATTCGGAAATTTTCTATTTCTAGAAAGTCCACCTACGATGTACCCCGATTGGCACCGGAAACTGGCGGTGCTCGGTTTGCCCGGTCATTCGTGTGATTATAGATTCACATACAAAGGGCATAGCTTTGTACCGGACCGACCGTTTCGTCTCGTTGCACGTGTTTTTGTTTTGGGTGTGTGTACGATTAAATAATGGGAGTTGAAGACATTTTACAACAGTGGGGATGTGATAGTGTTATCCAAGCCTTTCAAAGGTAAGTATTTACACCATTGTTTTATAAAACCAAGGGTCGATAGATCTCAATTGTCACCAAAACAGGCATTTTTTATTTAAATAAACTTACCTATAGGAGCATACGCTTTTGTTTTGTAACTAAACATGTTCTCATAAAATGTTAGATATTAACTGATTAAAAACACTACTAAGTACATTGTATAAATCATTAATATTGCAACAGGCTACAGAATATGAGTACAGAGTGTGCTGGTAAATTCATATGCCTAACAAACAATACATACATATACTCCTTCCACATGTCTAATAAATTGTATATTTTTAGGCATTATTTTTAAAATAAAAAATTACTATTTAACTATGACCCTAAATGGAATTGAAAGGCATTGGCGCGTTACATTTTTTAAAACTTGCCAGGTAGGAATATGGGTAAATGAAATTGACTAAAGGCTATTCTAAGCAAACTGCTTTTAATTAAGTATATTATTTTAAAACTTTGACTCCCTGTGTAGCCTGTAGGTACCTAAACTGCACAAAGTTGAAAATTCATACAAATAAAATGTTTAATAATAATACATATTATGTATCTTGCTTTCTATATATTGTATAAGCCTGAGTATCTTTACCTTTTTAGTTAAATGTTTAGAAGTACCTAGTAAAACCTAGTACTATTTGAGAGACAGTTTTTTGAACTAATTATATTTGAAACACTTTGTACTTGTAGTTTGTCGCCCCTGTATAAGTATAGGAGTTAATTTACTTTTAAATTAAATTTTAACATGCATTTTATTTATATTTTATTTTTATTTATCTGTATGTTGGTATAGAAATCTGATATACCCACCTATTTACTTATTACAGATGTATTACATTATGTTGCTTAATATTTCAATTTTAGCATTTCGAATGTTTATTTTATTTTTTTAGAAAATGTTATAGAGGAAGACCAGTTGCCAAGGTTGTCCGCTAGTCTTCTTAAAGAACTAATCCCGTTGGTTTGGCTCGAATGCTCTTTTTCAAAGAAAAAATAGCTGAATTGATTTTTATTTGGTTATGAAGTTCAGAACAAGACTGTTTCTTTTTCCAAGAAAGTAGAACTTAAAGTTAATTATTCATATAATAAAATTTATATTTTGTTATTTAACAGATTTTTAAAAGCTTTAGCAAGATATTTTTTTAATAAACGTTAAGATTTTTTACCTGTTGTTTTTTTTGTAGTTGTCAGCGAAACCTGTTATAATTATAATGGACTTTTTAAATGATGAAGCAAAAAAAACTTTTAAAAAAATCGTATACCCATATTAATGTTACTAAACGTAATAATGGATTTTTATCACTTTTTGAAAAAGTAACCGTATATTTTTCGTACTTCAATTTTAATGAAAGTAACGTTGTTTAGGTCAACAGTGTTGAGGTCATATAAAACATTATTTTACTAAAATTGGCTGAATGCGGAAAAAATCCGGTTACGTTAAAAAAGAATGTGTTCAGTTATTAGTGCAGCAGCTTCTCTTTAAACGTATTATACAGGTTTCGTATCAAATTCGAGGCGTATAGACCTTAAAACCGTAAGAGATGAGGCCGGGCCAAATTAAGGTAGTTGCGCATTCACTTGCCCTACAAAATGCCAAAATGTGTATTTGTTCCGAATAGTTCCAGAGATATACGAAAAAAATAAATTTTTTAAAAATTGATCTTTTTCCAACCCCTATTTATTAACCGATTTTAAAATTAATAACACATTTACATAGCCACTTTATTTCCGCTAAAATAGTGTTTTTGGATTTGCCATTCAACGTTTAATTTTATGACGACCATCATCACCCTTATTTTTTTCTTGAACGCCATAAGATTTTTTTTAGTTTTGAGTTTTTATTGAATGACCTATTCAACGATGTATCACACTTTGCATATCAAATTTGTGGTTCGGTACTTGGCTCAAGAAGTAATGAGAGGAAAGAGATCCTATATATACACAAGAAAATAAAGTTGATGATGGTCACCAGAAAACGAAACGTTAACTAAAAACACTAATATTTAGCGGAAATAAAGTGGCTATGTGATATTTTTGGAACTATTTGAAAAACTGACACATTTTAAACGGCATTTTGTTAAAGTGTTAAATGGCGCAAATTTGCCTTAATTTAACCGACTTCGTATTCATGGTTTCCAAGATTCCCATGAATACACTCGAATTTGTTACACCCTGTACATATTTTAGTTCTAAAATAAAGCATATTAAACCGAACATGTTAAAATTATTAAATTAAATAGTTAATATTTTCATTTTAATATTACAATATCACTAAATAAAAACAAAACCTACTTATACCAAAGATTTGCTATAATAAAACCAAAATTTAAATTTTTAATTTGAATATATCATATTCTTAGAAATACAAATTCTAAGCTCAGTTTTAAAGTACGATATTTTATTTCAAATAAGGCGTAACTTTGCTTTGAGAAGTTGTGTTTTTATTTTTAAACATACTAACATTTCCGAATTAACTTTTCAGATTCGGTAGAATCTTCAATATAACAAAATCATATATTTATTTCTAAAGAAACTTTCGACTTATGCTGAGCTACTGATATCTTCATTCTAAATCTTTATAGTAACAATTTGATTCAATTGCATGCATAAAAATAAATCTTCATATGTTACAAATAACGATGTGTATTTAATATAAATAAATTTAAATGAAGATTTTAAATTTCAAATTAAAACAATATAGTCTGGGGATATACAAAGCTAAGATAACCTTATACTAATATTATTATGCTTAAATTAGTATATTCTTTTTTCCGTGTACGTCTTCGCATTTTTACGTCTAATATATAATTGGGGAAAAAAGCTGCTTTGCTTACCAGAACTAACCATGGCCGACTAGAACTTAGGGCTTTTGAATATGTCTAAATTAGTTGAAGAAGTTATAAACAAAATTTTAACAACGTATGAGAAAAACCCGGGGGATATATAATTGCACTTTAAAAAAATTATAACTTCTAGCCTATCAAAAATTATAAAAAATGTGTTAATAACTTTTATGTAGGAATAATTTAGACAAATTCAAAAAGCCCTAAGTTCTAGCCGGTCATGGTTACTTCGGGTTAGCAAAATTTTCCAATTTTATTTATATATTTGTTAATAAAAAATATTAAAACATGTTTTGAAGCTCCCACCGGATTATTTTTCTGTTGTACCCATGTGCGGAAGCCTGTGAAAGACATTTTCAAAAAATCTTTTAAAATAGCCTAAAGCTATATGAAACAATTACCCATTTTTCTAAAGGGTTTTCAGTAAATGCCACATCCAAAGCAAGATACCACCAAAATCATAGGTATTGGTCTATTCGGTTATGGCAAATTCCAATATAATTTTATGCAAATCATGTCAAATTGACGTCTAGAATTAGTATTTTTCAAAACTGGTATTCAGCGTTAGGTTCATCCGGTTAAAACTCATTCAACAACTAAATTTTTTTAAAAAAAGTCAATTCTTAACTCTCTCTCTCTGTTCCTCTGATTTTATACTTACTATTTTCATTATAAAAAAATCAAGGCAATCGTCCGCCTGTTTACGTTAATAACGAGTCGTCAAAATTAAAAACCAATTAGGGATTCTTTAAGCCAAATAGGCCTTGTAACATAATTCATAAAAACTACCAAGTAACGCCCAGGTCTGCGAGCAAAGGAGCCGCTGCTCACATGATCCCCGGGCTAATAACCAATAAATTTTAATAAAAAAAAGAGGAAAACAGTTGTTCGCAGCATGATTTGCGGCACGCCGCTGGTTTTGGGCGGATTCTTTTTCCTGATATAGGGCCAGTTAAGAGCATTGGAACAGTTATAGTGTTAGCATTGTGCGGAAGGTTTTAGGAAAAAACATGATTTAATTTTACATGTACCATACAAAAAAATATATTTGTTTTGTTAGAAAAGAAATTTTAATGCTGAACTAGGCACAAGCGATGGCGCTTTGGAACAAGACCTCTTTTCAATAACACTAAAATCTTGTCTTTTATTTGTTAATTGACACACAACGTTTCAGTTATTAATGTATCTCCAATCGTTTTTAAGTGATAACACCATGGTGGTAAGGCTTATGGTAACATACGCATCACTGGTATGGTGGACAAAAATGCTACAAAGAACTGCTGTTACAGAACTGGCCAAGGTACAGAGACTTGCTTGCTTAGCTGTAACAGGAACAATTAAAACAACCCCAACAGCAGCCATGGAGTGTCTCTTAGACCTTCCACCACTTAACCTTATAGTGATGGGAGAGTCAAGAATGAGCCACTTCCGACTGCAACAGAAACCAACTGGTGTCTACGCTAGTTTGGGACACAACAACATAAAAAGTCAGGTTGGCGGCAACATCCTGGACGAGACAACAGACCAGATGATTCCCCAATATTCATTCAACAAAAAACTTCGAGGTAAAATTCCAGATCGAAGTGAGTGGCAGCAACCCGATCTCCCGGCACAGTTGGAGACATCATCTGGTTTACCGATGGTTCCAAAACCCAGCAGGGAAACTGCAGCGGGCGTGTACAGTAAAATGAGGAATTCACAATTCTCCATTCCACTAGAAAAACACACAGTTCTGTATTTCAAACGGAAATATATGCTGACAGCACTGTGCAAAAGAAAATAACAGAGGCTTATAAAAACAAGCAGATCTGCATAATAACAGACAGCCAAGCATCACTAGGGACATTAGCAAACCTCAAGGTAACGTCCAAGGTGACATGGAATGCCAAAGAACTGGAAGTCCTGGGAAAACGCAACAGAGTAACTATCTTGTGGGTACCAGGACATTCGGGCTAGAAGGCACGAAAAGCGGATGAGCTAGCGAGACAGCGATCATCCACACCATACTTTGCCCAGAACCTGCCCTTGGGGTGACCAAAACCACAGCACGAGGGCAAACCAGGGAATGGATCTGAAACAACACGAAGACACGGGCAAAACCTCAGAATAAGACATGGAAAAAGCTTCATAAGAGACCCATCCAAAAGAACGAAGGAAGAACTACTCAGGACAAAGTAGGAAAAGACTTCGCATAACAGTAGAGTTGCTAACAGGGCATGACGAGGGGGAAGAAACAGCCTACCATATCCTGTGCGGATGTGCCATTGAATCACAAAAGACCGGCATTATTTGAGCAACCGGAAATGAGCCCACAGGAATATATCAACCAACCAGTCTCGGGGTTATACAGACTTGTAGAAGGAACAAGACTAATGGGAGGATTGATATAAAAGACAATGGGAGATTAGGCACAAAAAGCCTATGAGGCTGCGCTGCCTCCGGTAGTTAATCAAGACGGCTCCCAGGGAAGAAGAGAAGAAGAAGTGATAACTAAAACTATTCTTAAAAGCTACAAATTATATATAATCCGTTGTTCACCGAACTTGACGGATTTTTCACTGTTTATTATTATAAAGAAACCCACTGAAAGAAAAGGAAATTTAAAGAAGCTGTTATAATTGCAAGTAACCAAAATGTATTTAGCGAACCTAGTGTCGACATTCCGAATCTCTAACAGCCGTTACTAAACCGTGAAAAATCGATCAAGTTTCGGTGAACAACGAATGGTATAAGAGTCGTAGCTTTTAAGAATAGTTTTTAGTTATCACTTGAAAACTGTTGGAGATACATCACCAACCGAAAGGTTGTGTATCAATTAACAAATAAAGACAATGGAAACGCATAAAAAGAGTGAATTTTCGGGGGTAATACCACGAGTGCTTAAAAATTATTGATAATTGAAGTATAACAAGCTGAATTTTGAAATTATCTGGTTAATTTTTATGCACGAGCGGTATTTAGGGAGAATATTTCTAAAATGGAGAAATACTTTATTTCTTCATCGTGTACATGACCAAATCGACTCATTTTGACTGATTTTGACGATTCTAATTGACAATACAAACAAACAGGTTCGATTGTTCTGTGTTTGTAAGTAAGTAGAAATACCACGTTGTCTGGGCAACGTGAAATTTCCGCTGAAATTTTTTGATTTTTAACGTGTCTTATGGGAAAATTTATACATAAGTAAAGAATTTGTCTAAATCCAACGAAATAATATTTTATATATTTGTTTAAGGTTAAAACAATTTGATTTGTACCATTTAACACCTACAGGTTAACCGTATCTAATAAATAATATGGATTATGCCAAATGCAAAATGGTAATATCGTGATATACTTGTATATATTTTCCGAATTTATATATTTCTGACAGTTTATTAAGGTAAATTTAAGTTAAAATATTTTGGTTTATTGTCTCAAATATACAGGGATATTTAGAATTAAAGATTTTTTTTGTTTGTTCCCACAACATATTTTGTGACATGTAAAGAGGTACATAGTTTTAAAATCCGCACATTTTTGTGGCAGTTTTTTAGCAAAGGTATAATAAAATTAAGCTACCCATAACTAAAACAATTTTCGCGTACACCCATAGGTAAAGTAAGGTTTCATTCACCATGTTCCCTGATTGGTCCATATTTTTAGAATAAGTCATTTTAAAATTGCTGCCGCTCAAAAATGCTGGTGTAAAATTACCTAATAATTTAATATTGTTCATTAAATTATTTATTAACTTATATGATTATTAGCTTAAAAGTTAGTAAATTATATCATCTTTTAACTTTGTCTCTTAAAGTTTCCATATTTTTATGTTTGAAGTATCTTCAATAACCTAAACACCCATTATTATGATTTCTCTGTAGATGCGGGTCTGTGATATAAGTAGGCTATGGCGGCTATTATTAAAACAACTGCTCTAAAGTGATAGATTAATGTCAGAACAACGTCAGACATGTATATATCATGAAATTAACATCTTACTTGGCATAAACATGTTTATTTCTTCGATATTGGAGCACCCTGTATGGTTTGAGTAGCAAATCATATTTTTTTTAACTGTAAGCAAGTATGTAAAATATTTTTTTGTTGGATTTAGATGATAAGTCAGACTTTTTAGGCGTTTAAATTAGTGTTAAGACACAGGGAAGCTTTAACTTTTTAGTGATTTTTTGGGCCATCCTGTAGGTCAGCTCAACAATGTTCTATTTTAAAGATCTTCAAATTGACCTAAAGAACAACATACTCAAATTTTAAAATAATCCTTCCAGAGCCACAATCCCATGTTATGTGTCTTGTAAATCATTTCAGTTTTTAAAAGAAATTTTTTGCATTTTTTGTTTTATTTTTTAAACAAAAAGTAAAATAAAATTCTTCTTTTAAGTCAACCTTGACTTAAAAAAAAAAACCTCGGCTAGAAAAACCATGTATAAACCGAAAATCAAATTATTTCGTTTCCCAAATCCCCCAAAACTTTCAAACAAAAGATACATTAATATTACTGATATATCTCCTCGCAAACAACCTCCTAACGAAATCATACAAAACCACGAATCCCCCCCATGAAAACGAATTTCGAATATTTCCACCGTATTTGGGAGACTTGCTGAATACGAATGTTGCGGATAATCCAGTTATCTGTAATACGGGAGCCCATTTTGTACTCGCCGTTTTGTATGATTGGTACTAAATATACGGTGCATATTTATGAATAGGGGATGTGTATATAGAGGGTCCTAATGCAGTTTTGTACAGGACTAAGCTCCAAAGTAATCACTGTTTACCATTGTATAAATAATATAACTGTGGTTCTAGTAACAAAAACTCAAAGGTAACCATTGTAATCTCTGATTGCTGTGTATTGTGTACGCTAGGGAAACTAGTAGAAATATCGTATAACATGGAAATACTGCATTTAGACAAAATGGCTAAATAACTTAAAATAAAGGTCTTATAAAAATTATAATTTATGGCATATGAAATGCCTTATGGCTTTTATATTTTTTGAGATATTGACTTTTTAAATTTTAAAAAAAATCGTTAATATCTCAAAACTATAAGAGATACAAAAAAATTTATGAACGTTTTATCGAATTTTTCCGAGCCAAACGCAGGCGCTAGACGTGCGTAATACGTAACTCAGTTTACTAAAAGCATTTTCGAACATGTTGCGAAATAGTAGTATTTTAGGCACGCGAAGTGACGATTGAGGGAAAGAGGGGCCCCAGGCCGAGTTTAGCAACCATTGAGAACCTAACACTGATTTCGCAACTTGTATCAAACAAGATTTTTCGTAAAATTTATGTGTTATTAATTTTATTAAAAATTTTTTTTTCGTAAAATCGTATTGAAATAATTTTTTTTTTGCCATTTTGATGTCAAAAATACAGTCTTTAGGTTACTTTTAGGTACGCGTGCATAAAAGACATCAAAATGATGATTAAAATGTTATTATTTCGATAAGATTTTACCAAAATATATTTCTATTTTTTTAAGGAAATTCTTCAAATTTCCTTTTTTTAATGACTTACTCTATGAATGACTTTTGCCTCAGAGCATTTTTTGTGATATTGTTTTGCAAAAGTGCTCGGCGATACCTGATCTTGATATTTCGCCCAGTTGAGTGTGTTTTTTGTGTTCTTTAACCCTAAAGTTAAGCGGTCTTATGATTTCACCGATGATGTATAGTTTATTAAATTCACGGGAAATTTGGTTAATGCACAAATGCGGTCTTTGTGTTTGTAAACACCGATTGGTATAGTTGAACTAGAGCTTAGTATTCACTTGATAACAGTTGAAGACATTTATCAACTAATGAAGTAGTGTACTATAAACACCTAAGGGCAATGGAAGTCCACGAAAAATACGAGTACCAGTATATTGAAATTACATTGTGTGGTATCTTTAAAATAATATTATCAACATGTTACTGAAGTTATTTGCTAAACTCGCCATCCAAATTGCCCCCAAAATTTTTAATCAAATACCTATTAGAGTTATTGAATTAGGCTAAGAAAATTTAAAAATCAAATAACTACCTAAAAGTGTTCATATTTTTATGTCATTTAATATACGTATGCCAAATATCGGCAAATACAGTAAAGTTCCGCTAATCCGGATCAATAATATCCGAAGCAATCCGAATTGTGAAACATTCGGATTATTGAAATATTTAAAAGTAATAAAATATACTAAATACATATCTACTTTAGGCATTTATTACCTAACAATGTAAACTAGTATCATAATATAATATATTACTAAAAATGATCACTGTAATTTTAAATATAAACCAAAAGTAAGTAGTACCGTACACAGAAAGAAAGGCAAAATATTTAAGACAAGGAAAAACGTAAAGAATTCTCTGCTTAATATTAGCTTGCTTTGCATGCATTGCTCGTTTTCATCGTGGGTAGACTAGACAAGATATTAGTTTTGCTCCATTTTCTCAGCCCTGGTTTCATGTACGGCAACGAATCGCCTCTCATGTTTCACTTTTATCTCAACCATTAACTCCTCGTCGCTCTCACCTGTGCAACTTGCCGTGTGCAATTTACCATTCCCTTTATCTCCACTAATCAATTCATTGATCTCCGATCGGGGTTATTTTCAGGCGTAACAATCCGTAGCATATTCCCTATTTCAGCCATTTCTTTGATCATAACTAAATGGTACACATCATTGATTAAGTTATGCCAAGGGAAATTTAAATCTTCGGATCCAAATCGCAGAACATGATCCGAATATGGAATCACAGGTTACCCGGGATTATAGATTTACCTATGTATATAACTAATTTCGATTTTGTCCTGATTACTGAATAATCCAATTATTAGATTTCGGATTAGCGTGGGCATTATTGATATACTGTGACGCAAAAAACGTTTTAAATTACAAAAAAGGTTTTAGCTTTTTTTTCCCTTCCTTACTTCGTTATTGTTTCATACAAAGATATAAGTTTTGTTATATAAATTGACATAGGTATTCTGATTACCTGTGAAAAAAATTAAGAAAGTTATGTCAAGCTTTTCTGAGATATTCGATTTTGAAAATAGCTCATTTTACTACTGACTTATTCACTCATTGACTCATCAAAGAAATGGGGCACCTCCCGAAGGAGTACAAATTTTAAATTTTGTGTGTAAGTAGGTTATAGGACACAAGTAAGGGAAACATTCTAAAAACTGCATATTTTTGCTCGGAACGCTCCGAAACAAGAGCGGAAATATCGTATATTTTGAAGTTTGCAAACTAATTGAACCGGAGTTAGTTTCTGAGGTCATAATTTTCTTATAATTGAAAACGCAGGCAGGAATATATTCCATTCATTGGACTTAGAGAAAAGAGAGAGGGAGAGGGAAAGAGAGAGAGAAAAGGTCATACCAAAAACACTTATGTAATTTAAAGGCCAAGTTTCTACCCAAAATCTCGGCCTCTTAAAGTACTGAAATCTAAAATACGACCAAATTTTGTATATAATTTTGTTCCTTTTTTTTACTTGTCTGCATTAAAAAAAAAAAAACCCTTGCCCAAGTCAAAAAAGAACTTTTAATCTAATTTTAGTAGTCTAGCACTTTAAAGGTCGGATTTTTTGGATAGGAACTTGGATCCTACTTTACATAAGTGTTTTTGTTTTGATATTATTAAACGGATAAAAAAATAAAAATAACGTATTTTAGGTTCTACGGATCAATAAATTTTAATCTTCGCAGAAACACGTTCAAAACATTTATCGCTCATTGTACATAATATATATAAAAACCTAATAACACCAAAACTAGTATGTTTCATTTTGTACGGTTAATGTTTTCCTAGTTAGTATGACGTCTTTGGCCTCTATTAATGCCGATCGATCATTCGAACATTGATAAAGACGGTCTTGTTAGGTTTACCTCAATTTTCGGGGGGTCCTGTTGGAAATCCAATCAAAAAAAATTTTTTTTAGCGGGTTTTGGGAAAAAATTAAAAAAGGGGACTTTTTCCTTGTTAAAAAAATTTTTCCAAAAAAAGTTTTTCAAACGGTCAATTTTTAGAAACTTACTTGTTGGTTTTTTTTAAAAATTTAAGGAAAGGACCCCCCCCAATTTTTATGGCCTGGGAAAAGTATAATAAAAAAATATTAAAATTAAATTATTTTTAAAAAATTAAAGGACACTTCAAAGAATTCATTCCCGTTGAAAATTTAACTAAAATTACTTTTTCAATAAGTTAGACAATTGTCAAGTAACAAAATTGTTTTGAACTTTCGTCCTCATTGCACATTAAAAAAAATACTTAAATAATTGCCTTATAAATTTTTGGCTTTGTGAAACCCTTCTTATATACATACCTAAAAAGATCACGCCCTAAAAGTTTTAAAAAATGTATTGCTTTGTTTATAATAATTTTATAACGACAATAAGACTAGGATTTTTTATTTTTTGTCAAAGATAAAATTATTATAAACAAAGGGGTTAAAATTTTTATGGCGCTAGAAGAGCTTTAGAAGGAAAAAATTTTTGAAAATTTCACACCCGTAATTTGACCAATTAAAAGTTTGCATTTTTGTTTTGTTACCATAGCAACTAAAAAAATTCCGGAAATTTTCATCCTCCTTTAAAGCATGAAATTTATTGAAATTGCCCCTTCCGATTTGACCAAATTTGGATACGGGGGTTTTTGGGGGTTTTGAAGAAAAAATTTTTTAATTTGTTTTCGAGATATTCATCGTCAAAGGAAAAAAAAACCTTATTTTCACTAATTTTCTTTTTACACAATTCTTGATTTATAAAAAGGGCACAAATATTTATAAGCAAAAACCCTTTTTATTTTTATTTTTTTAAATTTTTTTCCATTAAATTGCGAAGTTCACTTTCAAGCGGGGCGGCCATGATTCCCTATGTATACATGGTTGCGCCACGATCCGACGGGGTGAAAGTGGAGGTTTGCAATTAAATGGAAAAAAGGTGTAAAATAGATATAAAACCAGTTTTTAAAAAGTGTTTTTAAAGTATTATGTCCAATTTAGTTAAAAATCAAGAATTCTGGCAAAAAGAAGGGGGGAATATGTAAATAAGGTTAGTTTTTTTCAACTTTGATGACATCTCGAAAACGAAACGTTGCCGAAAAAATATTTTTTCCGATTCGTAATCAGAGCCTCAAAAAACCCCCGTTATCAAATTTGGGCAAAACGGAGAGAGGCAACTTTGAGACAATTACCCTGGAAATTTTTTGACGTTTATAATTAAAATTACATTTTTCAGGTTATATCGAATTTATTAATAATAATATCTCCAGTTAATAAGTGAAAATCCTTTTAACAATTTACCAAATTTTTTTATTATGTATTGATTATTATACTTTACTTGTTATATATAATTAACAATCATTTTTAACAAAGCGTCTAAATGTTCCGGAATTCCTTAGCCACTTTTTTTCTTTAAAATAAAAAGGAAATTCACTAAACTTTATAAATTGTCTATGTTTCAAAAAAATATAGTACTTTGAAACAATCTTATTCTGTTGTGATCCACGAAGGCATTCATATTTCTTGACATTAGAAGTAAATGATGTTTAATAACCCGAACTTTGATAATGATACATTTTAATTCCACTGACTTTTTAAAAAAACTTACATAAAACGTATTTCAAACCATTCATTCTAAAATTATTGTAAAACACAACGAATTTAGATAATTAATTTATGGTTAAATAACGTTAGTGTACTTGACATGAATTCGATGACATTTTTGACTACAACAAACTGACAGATAATCCCGGGAAAATAAAGTGTTAACGCGCGTCGGTTTCGTCGTTAAACCATTTTTTTTTAAGAAAATATATTTCTACCAACTTTAGTAAAATAAATTTATAGAAATTTGAAAGAGTGAACTACCATCGACTTATCTTTTTTTTTGTGTAACTAAAGTCCGTTGTTTATTTATTTAACCAACATCAGGAATTTTTATATAATTCTGCCTGATATGCTTCAACTTTTTTAACAAAAATGTATTTTTTCAACTTAGTAAAACGAATTTGTAGAAAACTGAAAGACTGAATTATTATCATTTTTTTTTTATTATTTTGTTTAACTAAAGTGGATAATTATATTTTTTTTTAAACATAATAATATGCAAGTAAATTTCAATGTTACTAGATACTGCGTCGAATAACCTTAAGAAAATATATTTCTACCAACTTTAGTAAAATGAATTTATAGAAATTTAAAAGAGTGAACTACCATGACTTATCTTTAATTATTTTGAACTAAACTTTGTTACTTATATTTTATTTAACCTAATGATAATGTGAATTTTGTTGATGTTACACCAACTTTAGTAAAACGAATTTGTAGAAAACCGAAAGACGGTTACTATCGACTTTGTTTTATTATTTCGTGTAACTAAAGTGAGATAATTGTATTTTTATTTAACATAATAATAGAATGAAATTTCATTGATACTAGATACTACGTCCAATAACTTTGAATACCCAGAGGGACCTACTATTTACATTTCAAAACTGTCACAAAAAAAAAACATCCTTATTTTTCAACACTTTGGTGTGAAATTTTCTTACCGAATACATTCGTGTCTAAATTATTATCCGGAAATTTTTTTCACCCCCACAAATTTTAAGAAAATTTTCCCTCGCCTTACGGCCCGGGAAATTTTTTTTAAAAATATTCGGACTTCGAAAAAATTCCGGAAATAATTTAGACACTTTGGTATTATAAGTGAAATTTTTTTAAGCATTTTTTAATGTACAGTTAGGATGAAAGTTCAAAACAATTTTGTTAGCTGACAATTTTATTGTCCAACTTGTTGAAAAACTAACTTTAGGTTAAATTTTTAACTGGAAAAAATTCTTTGAAATGGTTTGAATACACCCAATTTTTTTTAACATTTTTCAATTAATATTTGATAGCCTAAAAAATTATTTAGTGTGACGTACTCGGTTTTGACACCGAGCGCGCAACCAAAAATGTTCCGCAAAGGGCCATTTTCAGCGTTAAATTTAAATTATAAATAATGGAGATGGAACTGGGAGGGAACTTTTTAAAATCCCCTCTTTTTTTTTAATTTTCGCTATTTTATTGTTTTTTTAGTTAATCAAAAATTGAAATGGCTTTTTTTTTTTCGTTTTTTGTTAATAACAATTGCAATTTTTATTGGCAGGAAAAATCCTCAAAACGCCTTTCCCAGATTTGCATTCGGCGTGAATGAGCTATCGCTCATATTTTTCGAAGCCTTCTAAGTATTATTCGGAGGGAACACACTTCTCGACTAGACTAATAGTTAATATTTTATATCGGGCAAAATTTATTTTTTTAAATATTATTCTTATTTTCACTAATGGTGATTTTTTTTGTTATTCAAATTTAAAATAAAACACGTTGGGGTTCTAGTACCTAAAAATAGCATATGGGCTATCCCTTTTTGGATTTGAAACGTAAACTTAATTTAAAAAAAAATACAAAAAATGTTTCTTTTTTTAGCTTGAGTATAGTCTTCGACGAAGAATCTTAAACGCCAACCAGGGCATGTCTACTACCGTATTTGACAAAATTATTTTGAACTTCGGACCCAAAACAATGCTCAGGTTTCGTTGGCCAGAAGGTACAAGAAGTTTGCATTTTCTGGGCATTGAATCAATTATGTCCACAAGAAGTTTGCAGATACATTTGAATTTAGGAGGTCCAAAAATCATGGATGGGATAAAAATTAACATATTTGAGGAATGCTTCTGTAATAGGATTTTTACTTGAAATTTTAGTTGTAGGAATTTCTCCCAGGTACGTTTGTTTTCCAAAAAAAATTATTCTTGTAATAAGTTTCGTTTTAATATTTCTTCAAAAGTGATTGCTTTTTCTTTCCTGGTTTTTCTCAAAGGAAAGCCCTTTTAAAGGGTTTTTTTTGGAAATTTCTGATTTGAATAAATATTTATAAAATATCAATATTATACTACTTATTTTTTATTTTTTCACTTTTTTACTTTTAAATTCTCACTTATAAATTACTTACTTTAAAAAAAAGCAATTAATATCCAAACCACGGGAAAGAAGAGAAGAAATTCTCAAATGGTCATGAGAGCTAAATAAGATACTTTTTAAAGCCTTCTTAGGTAAAATCCTGGAATTATTGTTCTTAATAATAGTTTTTTTCCAATTTAAAAATTAAGTCACAGGGTTGAACATATATCCCATTATACGGACGACATAATCCTTTTTTCAGCTAATCCCATAAATTTTTCATGGAACTTAGATCTGGTTAGCACGCAGGCCGTCTAGAACAGTCATTCTCCTGCTTTGGTATTCCCCAAACAGTGGTGTACGCTTGGGAGGGGAAAGGTTATTTATTTTGTATCTAGATTGTTTTTTAAATTTTAAAAAGATTTTTCCCCCCTCCAGTTTTGT
>JAHBCN010017149.1:0-18662 GCA_019359885.1 Listronotus oregonensis | reverse complement strand
TTTCAAGTTAGTTTCAAGAAAAGTTTTTTTTTATTAATATTCAAAATTTTTTATTTTCACTGCTTTTTTTTTAAATTTTGCAATTTTAATAGGTTAAAATTTTAGAATATATTTATGATACATAGATAAAGAGAACTGGGTGGTAATTAAGGGTTTTTTTTAGAAAATTTTTGCACTCAAAATATTTTGGTCTAACCTTATTTTAATCATAACTCACTCAACTTTAATTATATAAACCTTAAAAAAAAAGAAACGTCTTTGCAAATGCTTTAAAAAAGTTATTATTAGTTTTCCCCGAAAAATTCTTAGATTTTGCGTTATTTGCCTTTGAAACTCTGAAATTTTGTGTTTGATAAATGACAGCTAACCTTTAACAAACCCCAACCTGGTTTGTATTGGTCCCACAGCAATTACAAAAAACCATTATATATTTTTTGTAAGGCTACAATTTTGTTATTTACATTTTTTTTGATAAAGTTCATACTTATTAAGTTATTTGCAAAAAACCTATTAAAAACGTTGATTTTATCGGGGGTAATATCCCTAGTGCATTTAATTTTTCCGAAAAAATTCGGAAAAACGAGTTTCTAAGTAATTTGTTTAAACAAATATGAGCGAAAGTGGTTTTAAAAATCCGAGTCAAAGACGACGATTTTTCCACTTTCGGGAATGCTATTTGTTAAAACACATTACTTAGAAACAGTGTTAAATTTTTTCCACAGGAAAAATATGGGCGAGGGATATTTGAAGTTTATTTCCTGAGTTAAATAAACATTTTATTTTAATACAACATTTTTTATTAAAACAATAAGAACAATAATTATTAAGAACAATATAACTTTCAAGCTAGGAAAGGTAATTACTTCAAACTCATTTTAAATTACAATTAATATAAAAATTACAATTATTGTAGGTTACAGGAGTATTGTTAGCCATATCGGTTAAATTGTTTTTAATTATGTTTGTAGCAGCGCTATTCTCTACGTTGCTGTGAGGAGTGTCAAACGATTAATGGTGTTGGCTCGAAGAAGTGTCTATTTTCTGTCTTTTCAAAGTACCTTGTAGATGGTACATTATTTTGGACGGTTCTTAAGGCAGTGATGATATTTGAATGATGTTAACTGTCCATTTGTAGATACGGTTGGATAGACGCCGCTTTAGACCGCACTGTGATTTTGATGAGTTGTTGCTCGCCTACACCGGCCTTTGCCAGATTAGTAACATCAGTTGATTGCATAGAATGGTTAGATATTTTAACTTCTGTCGTGTTCATACCTGTTTTTTGGGCTGCGTCTTTTGTCCATTTTGACAGTTTATTTCTTCCAACAGGAATATTTTTAAACCATCCAGTGCTACGATTGGATTGCCATGCTGAATTTGGTGTCAAAAACAATCTATTTGTTGTTTTAGACGTTCGTTTGTTTAACAGGGATTTGTACAAACGTACCGGACAAAACTCAGGGTTTTTTGAATTAGGAACAAGCCACTTACTATCGCACAGATTTTTTGCACCACCTTGTGCAGTTTTGCTGAAGACTGTGTTATACTCAATCCTTCCTGAAACAAGGAATACATAATTTGACTTAAATGTCAAAATATATTTTGTAGTGTGATTTTAAAGTAGATGTATGTAACTTATACTTTTTTTTGGAAAAGCAAAAGGAATTTTATTGGTTATATATCGTTTTTGACTTTTTAATTTTTTTTTACAAAAATAGTACAGCTAGCAAATTTTGGATGCTTAAAAAATGGAAAAACGTGATTTATACAAGGTGTTGCAAAAAATTGCGAAAACAGATTTTAAGCCAAGATAAAAAAGTATGCGCACATATTTTGTTTTGATTTAAGCGTTTTTGGTAATTGTCTCGAAAGTTGCCTCCTCTCCGATTTTGACCAAATTTGGTATACAGGGCGCTGATTATCAATCTGAAAAAATATTTTTTCGGCAACGTTTCGTTTTCGAGATATTCATCATCAAAGTTGAATATTAAACTAACCTTATTTTCACTATATTCCCCCTTCTTTTTGTACACAATTCTTGATTTTTACACTAAAGTGGCACACAATATTTTATAAACACCTTTTAAAATCTTGTATTTTTATTTCTTTTACTCCTTTTTCCATTAAATTACGAACTTTTAAGTACAAAGGCAGCCGCCCTATTTGCTTACGTGTATACATGGTTGCGGCCACTTTGGGGCGTGTGAAAGTGGATGTTTGCAATTAAATGGAAAAAAGGTGTAAAATAAATATGAAAACAAGTTTTTTAAAATGTGTTTGTGAAATATTGTGTGCCAATGTAGTAAAAAAATCAAGAATTATGTGCAAAAAGAAGGGGGAATAGTGTAAATAAGGTTACTTTCATTTTTAAATTTAATGATGAATATCTCGAAAACGAAACGTTACCGAAAATATTTTTTCAGATTCGTAAGCAGCGCCTCAAAAAACCCCCGTATACCAAATTTGGTCAAAATCGGAGAGGAGGCAACTTTTGAGACAATTACCGCGTTTTTTCTGCCAAGTTACAATAAACATTTACAGATTTTGTTGCAAAATTAAAAAGCAATGTCTCACCCGTTTTGATTCCATAATTATCAATTTCTTCTTTAAAATGTTCTGTTAAGCAACGAGCCGCTTCTGCGTCCCTCCAAGCAAGCTCTTATTTTCTTTCAAGTTAAATATTTTGTCTTCTGTAATAACTATACTTTATCTTCAGTCTGTAATGCTGACAACTAAATCAATATTTTTTTAATATCTTACTTTCTTTTAAGGTCTTATAAGTCTATTTTTAAAAAACGATTTTTTCTATTAAGCAATTAAGCCAATAAGTAATCAAGCCAACTATTAAAAAAAATATGTTAAATATATTTATTGCATTTTTAAACATTATGCAAAATTTAAGGTTTGTGTAAGAAAAAAAATGTAAACCTCTTTGTTTTTAAAACACAACAGATTTAAACGAGCTGCCATAAAGCAAAAATAAAAACATTTTGCTAAAAATCAAGTTTTTCTTTTACTTTCTTATCAAAACACAATTTTGTGCCGTGCTGTGCAATAAAGTAAAATTTTCGCTGCAACTCGGGTGGGGTTGTCTCATCCCATAAGGACACCATCTTGTAGTAGTCGTCCATATTCAAAGAAGCTGAACTTGTTTTCCTTTTTTCTCCATGTTTCTGGAGACTTCTCCTTATCGCATTTCGAGCGTCTCTGGATGGCTTAAAGGTAATGTCGTGGAATGGGTCGAACACGATATTAAATTCTTAAAAATATTTTTCCTGCAGTTTTTTGGCAACGATATTTCACATTACTTTTACACACAGTTCTTTGTAGTCTTCCCCATTAGCTTTACGCATGTTCCATGCCATTGAGTTTCAGTTGAAAAATTAATAAATTCGTAAGCGTCGTTTGTGATCTTTGTTGTTGGTAACGGTACATAGCAACCCAGCATAGAAACCATCAAGTTTGCTTTTACAAGGCAACTTGTCAAACTTGTATGATTTTTTTTCGATTTTTTTTTCCGGAAAAACTGCTGACAGCTAAGTTGACAGTTGTTAATTTGTTTTTTCCACTTAAAATTTATATTTGACATTCTTGATAGCGATTGGTCAAAATTAATAGGAAGGAAATAATCGACGAAATACTCCGACTTTCGATCGCAAATAACTCGAAAAATATGCAATTTAACAAAAAAGAAATACATACAAAAATTTTTGCTTAGAAATCATTTTTCTATCGATTCCTGTAGTCAAAATATAAAAAAAATTCCAAATTTTGTTTGACTTGTTTTAAGCTCCACTATCGCCCATTAAAATCGTGAGCATCATACTTTTTACACCCTGTATATTTTTAGTAGCGCCTAGGTCGAGCTGCTGCTTAAGAGATACCTGGTAAAATCCTGTACCTTTTCTTGAGAACTCAGTTTCATTAAAAGTTAAATGATTGAATACACCAACAGATGATCTAATGTTATTTTAAGCCTAAGAATGTCAAGCTAATCCTGTTTAAGGTTAGTTATTAAGAACTGATCTTTGCAAGCGTTAGCTTATGGCCATGGGCTTTAACATAAAAAAAATAATATTGTTTATCCTAGGCTCACACCTTGATTAATAAGAAATAGCTAAGTATTAAAACTTGGATTTTAAACACACTGTATAATAACTATTTAGAAATACTTTTATTAGCGAATGTGTGTAAACGTATTTTCTTTCAAGTTAAATATTTTGTCTTCTGTAATAACTATACTTTATCTTTAGTCTGTAATGCTGACAACTAAATCAATATTTTTTTAATATCTTACTTTCTTTTAAGGTCCTATAAGTCTATTTTTAAAAAAAGATTTTTTCTATTAAGCAATTAAGCCAATAAGTAATCAAGCCAACTATTAAAAAAAATATGTTAAATATATTTATTGCATTTTTAAACATTATGCAAAATTTAAGGTTTGTGTAAGAAAAAAAATGTAAACCTCTTTGTTTTTAAAACACAACAGATTTAAACCAGCTGCCATAGGGCAAAAAAAAACACATTTTGCTAAAAATCAAGTTTTTCTTTTACATTCTTATCAAAACATAATTTAGTAAGGCGTTCTGAAACTCCTCGTTAGTCGTAGGTAGTTGGGAAATAAAAAAAGCAGGTTTTTTTTAATTACAAAATGTTAACTTAGAAAATTTAAAAAGTAGCAACTTAATGCAGTAGAACGGCCTTTTTTATGCATGTAGGGCATAAGGGGTGCATAAAAAAAACACCTGATGGAGTGTATGCAATAAATTGATATACAGATCCCGAAAAAAACTATGGTGATAATGGTGAAACTAATAATTACATTGGCCGACAAATTTTTTTTTTTTTTGATGTAACACAAAGCTAAATAGCATATTGCAGTGGAATGGACCTATCTAAATACGAAAATGTCAAACAAAAAGTTGTAACACTAAGGTTTTTTTGTTACATTACATTAAACAAACCACATATAGGTAGAACGGCACCATATAATATGTATTTAAAAAAAATATTTTACAACCTTGTATATCGATTAAATTTATAATTTATATTATATTGATATTTAAGAAAAAAGCAAACATAATAAACACAAGTAGATATGCTAACCGACTTCTACAATCATAAGGGTTGTTTTTCCCATGTATTTCTTATGGGAGAAATTTAAGGTCCGATCTGCAATTTTATGGCCATCCACCTCTAACTCAAAATAATGGTAGTTTTTGTAGAGTGGTAGATAGGGGTAGTTTTTGTATCATCATCTTAAGTGAACACCATCAGGGCCATTTTGGTCATCGAGGTCATTGAACCATAAATAATTAGATACACATTATCCAAGAATTAAATAAAAACCTAGCAGGATTCGAACCACCGTCCTATTGCTTTACAGCCCAGCGCGCTACCATTGCACCACGGGAGAATATTAGATATTGTTGTGAAATAGTTAAATAGTAGAAGTGACGTAAATAATAAATAAATAAATAAATAATAACCTAGCAGGATTCGAACCACCCATCGCCTCGTCCTATTGCTTCAAAGTTCAGAGCTCTACCACTGAGCTACCGGAAATATTAAATATTAAGTTGAAATAGATGTATAGTAGCTGGCGTATTCGTCATCACGCGTGGGCGTCGTAGTAAAGAAAATTAATAATATTGTTAAACGTCGAAATTACATAAAATGACTAGGCAGTACATGTATTACAGGCAAACAGCTTTAAAAATGTTTAAAATGAGAGATATCAATTAGTACAGTACCCCAGACTGATTATTAGGGCCTTAGTATTAGAAATAAAACCAAAGAATACTTGCTAGAAAATAAAAAATATAAAGGCCGCCGAATTAAACCTCGCAGCCACATTAAATATATATAGAACTCATAAAACCAAATAGGCATTTTCAAACTGTATAAAACCGGCTCAGCTAAAAGCTACCTGGTTTGTTAGCAGGGATTACCACTTCGCTCAACGGCTTTAAAATCCTTAATAAGGACGTTTGAAACATATAATGGTTTACTGTCTATAGGGGGTGGAATTAATCTGTCATACTATTGGGTGCTATTAAGTGATCGACATATATAATACTTTCTGGCAACATCGCGTATAAATTAATTGCATAAAAGTTAACACGTGTGCATAGGAGGTCAATTATGTCCTTGCTGTTATGCAAAAAAAGATAAGTTAGCCGGAAAGAGGAACCCCATAGAATAGAATTATCAATTTCCATATCTGCATCCGCAATTTAAAATTTTAGTTTAATTAATAAAAACGCATATTGAAAAAAAAACCCCAAAAAAACTCCCGGGAGAATATTAAAAACATATACTAAAATGGCTCTAAAAATTATATCAAACAAGCCCAAAATAGCAGTTAAAATACCCACGTAATAAGTACTCGGTAAATAAACGCCGGTATTATGTAAATTAAGATGAATTTATAATAGATATACATAAATTTCCTATTAATTTCAAAAAATTATCAAAAATTTATTTATAATAGCTATTTTCCATATTATAATATATATTTTTAATATATACAAGTGTCAAAAAAACTTTTTTAAAAATGTCATTTTATGAAAGATCGTTATCAGATGGGATGGCGAAGCCACTTTTCCCGCTATTTGCACAAGTTTTTTTCTAATAGTTTCTTCAAAAAACGACTTTTGATCATCTGCGGACCTTTTTCAAAGGTCCTTATATGTTTTTCGCTTATAACTCAGTTCCTAATTGCCGGATCAATACCGTTTTTTCGCTAAACGATTTAGGATATTAAAATACACATTTTACTTGAGAAAATTTAAAATTTACATAAGGTCCTTTTGACCTCCACATATAGTACTTGGTTATTTATCAACCGATTGGAAAAAATCTTTTTTATTCTGACTAAGTATTACCAAATAATTTGTAACGGGATAATTTGATACAAGAAAATTTATCAACAGGTAAAGAAATAATTATCAAATAAAAGTAAAATAAGTAATTATCTAATAAAAGTGCTCGGCTAGCTCAGGAATAAAAAAATAAAAATCATTGGCTAAGATGGTTACAAATACTTACAGTCGCATGAGGCTCTACACAAAGGCGAGTGCATTCTTGAAGGGGGTATTGTCAATAAAAGTCAAAATATAAATATACTAGTTAATGCTTTATTACAAAAAATAAAATAATTTAACAAATTCCTACCAAATTGGTGAATGCGCCTTTAAACCAAACTTTCATAAGATTTTAAATTATTGAAAACTATATAAAAAAAATGTAAACTAAATTTTGACTTGTATACAAATTTAATGTTACTAAACCAAGAGCTGGACAATTAATAAATTGTCAGCAATATAACTCTATATATATAACAAAGTCCGCAAGATTACAACTTTTACAGAAAACCTTCTAGTATGTTACCCACCTATACGTAAGTCCATAAGTTGCATTTAAAACTTTTTCATAGGCACTTACAAATTAAAAAATAATAAAATGAAGCAGAATGACGTTATGGAAGTTAAAGCAAAATATCTGAGAGCTCTAAGGCTTAAACAAAAAATATATCCGGTCAAGGGTTAAACAAAAACAAATATCAGTAAATCTATCTAATTAATCTTCAATGATCAAATTCAATATTTATAATTAAACCATATAAGATTATTACCAAATGATTAGCAATAAACCTTATACCTCCTACCACAGATTGATATACAACACTCGTACTCATGTATATGATTTCAACTCATAAGTACCAACTGTCCCTTATCAAACTGATTTTTACTACAACAGTCTTATACGTAAGGCCATAAGTTGCATTTAAAACTTTTTAA
Source organism: Listronotus oregonensis (assembly GCA_019359885.1). NCBI lineage: Eukaryota > Metazoa > Arthropoda > Insecta > Coleoptera > Curculionidae > Listronotus > Listronotus oregonensis. The sequence continues at coordinate 10,860 of JAHBCN010017149.1, read as the reverse complement.
CAGGCTCTTACAAAATTTAAAAAATAATAAAATAAAGCAGAATGACGTTATGGAAGTTACAGCAAAATATCTGAGAGCTCTAAGGCTTAAACAAAAATATATCCGGTCAAGGGTTAAACAAAAACAAGTGTCAGTAATTCTATCTAATTAATCAATTATCAAATGTAATATTTATAATTAAACCATATAAGATTATTACCAAATGATTAGCAATAAACCTTATACCTCCTACCACAGATTAATATACCTACAAGTAAGGCCATAAGTTGCATTTAAAACTTTTTAACAGGCTCTTACAAAATTTAAAAAAATAATAAAATAAAGCAGAATGACGTTATGGAAGTTACAGCAAAATATCTGAGAGCTCTAAGGCTTAAACAAAAAAATATATCCGGTCAAGGGTTAAACAAAAACAGGTGTCAGTAATTCTATCTAATTAATCAATTATCAAATGCAATATTTATAATTAAACCGTATAAGGTTATTACCAAATGATTAGCAATAAACCTTATACCTCCTACCACAGATTGATATACAACACTCGTACTCGTGTATATGGTTACAACTCACAAGTACCAACTGTCCCTACCAATTTGTTTACCAACATAATAGTATTAAAAGTGACTATATACCCCTAAGGTATACCATAATAATAAATGTTCTTTCGATAACCTTTAAAGCTTTAAAAGTGCACATGTGTATACTTATGTCCAAATTCCAGTCTTAGATTTTAGTGAAGCTACCGAGGAAATAAAGTGTTAATGACTGTTCACTCTGACAGAGAAGGTATTAAGTAACATCAAGCTATTCAAATGATTAGCAGGTGTTTTAATAAAAATTTCAGTTCAAATCTAAGGCTAAACTATCGACATGACATTCTCTTAAATCAATGTTATATCATTAATCTACAAAATTTTCTTAAACTTAAGACTTAGCTGTGATTTTCCTGTTATTATGGAAGCAAGTGGTTGTGCTTTAGAAACGGTAGTCTAGCTGTCAGTCATCAGCAACTAATGTCGGCAACTTGGGTTTGTCACTTGAATCTCCAACATAAGGCATGGGATTAAATCCATTAACTCAAACTGGAGCTAGGCATAAGCAACATTGGCCGGAACACAAAATCAAGTCGAAGAAATAACAGAGGTAAAATCCGGAGTAGAAAATAAATAACAGAAAGTAAGAAGTAGAAAGAAAGAACCCTAAAAAAAAACAACTCGTCTAAGTTTTATGTATGGTTACGTATGATACTTTACAACACAGAAATTACATCCCCTACATAAATTACCCAATAAACATAAAAATTCTAGACAAAGTTCTCCCTTAAAACAATCCATTTAAAGAAAAACTCCATAAATTAAATACGCAATTATCATAACCCCAAAATCGAATACAATACGTTTTAAAAGTTAGATCAAAATTCAAAGTAGCAATTTGATAAAACTGTGTGAAATAGTAAAATTCTTACCTTTTTCCACAAACTAAACGAGCCAATATCGCCCCTTATAAGATATTAACGAAGAAAAAGGGTTCCATGCAGGTTTTCCACGTGGTATAATCCTTCTTTAAGAAGACATAAATTTTCCCAAAAATTTACGGATAACGTGACAATTTCACTCCGAAACAACGTACTACAATTAGCACAAACAAACGGGAAATTTACTTAGGCAGTTGTTCAACAATCCCCAAAATAAGGGTTGAAAATTAACTTTTAGAACATTGCCTTTACGTGGGCTGTCTCTTTGGTGGTCAGCAGGAGAGAGAGAGCTTTCCCAAAACTTATTTTTCACCGACCGCGTTTTCTGTCAAGAACGACCTTAGCAGTACCAACCCCCTTCTTGATACAATTCTACCAACTCACACACGACCAATTAGCTGGTTCGTTGCCATAGACTGGCAAAAATAAACAGTTGTTCGTTGCTAACTTCTGATCTATTTCAAACGTCAAAACATTAACCTCCACAAATAATAAACAAAAGCATAAAAATTTAGCTTAATAAAAAGTAATTCACGTTAATCTAGGTAAACAAAAAGGCAATCAATAACAGGTCATTAACCTCTGAGAGAAAATAAAATCAATAAAACCTTCAAAAATGTAAACAAAAAATGGAAACAATTTAAACTATCCCTTGCGCTCCAGACAACAGACAGTTTTAAGCACAAGAAAAACAAAATGATGGGCTACAACTGCTCCCCTTATTTTAAGGTATTTACATACAAAGGTATTTATACATAAAATAATGCATATATACAAATAATATTGTTACGTTGAATTTTGCAACGTAACATAAGGATATTAAAACATATATTTTACTTGAAAAAAATTAAAATTAGCATAAAGCCCTTTTAGTAATACTATGTGTATCTTTTTTATTTATCAACTGATTGAAAAAATTCTTTTTTATTCTGATTAAGAATATTAAAACATACATTTTACTTGTGAAAATTTAAAATTAGCATAAAGCCCTTTTGGTAATGTCTTATAGAACTTGATTATTTATTAACCGATTGCAATAATTCTTTTTAAATATAATTTAGAACGTTAACACATGCATATTACTATTCTAAATTTATTATTTGTATAACGCCTTATATTGCACGAAAATTGTAAGTTATACCGTTCGGAAGTTATCGGTTAACATCGGAACCCCCGATGATGAGGATGACGGATAAAATCGAAACGTTGTTTAGGATACTTAGGAATGTTTAGGAAGACCGGTCGGACGCCATCGTCTCGTTAGCGCTGATGATGACGACTCACGAATTAGTGGAACGTCGTACCTATCGAATAGTTTTGGTCATTTACTTTTAAAGATTTTTTGATGTCGCTTTATTACATCTAAGGTGCAGGTATCTTATTTTCTTTAATCTGTGAAACACATTTTATTATTTTTTTTAGAATTGTATTTAAATAATCATTTTAATTATTTTGGACAACCATTAACTTTGGAAAATAGTTATTTAGGTAAGAATGTTTAAGAGTGAAAAAAAGAAATATTTCAATTTAATGTTACTAATGGGGAAACCTAAATCGGTACGCCTCCACACCATAAGTAGTTTCCGACAAACTCTGCTATCGGCTGAATATGAACTGCAAACCTAATAGCTAAACAAATTTTACAAATTACTACACTACAAATTCTTCTTTTGATACGCCAAGGAGGCGTATCAACAATTCCAAAATAAAATTTCTTCCTGACAAAAAATTTGAATTTTTGTTTACTTTTAACCATATTCAAGAGAAAAGAAAGGTTTAAAATTACTCTTTCACTGACAGCCCTAATTCATTTGTCAAGAGGTTAGAAAAATTAAACGTAACTAATTATCTAGTGACAATATCAGCTGTTTACAAATTTGTTAAAGCTAAAATTATTAAAAAATGTGAGAGAAAAAAATTACGAAATTAAGTCATAAAAGTTGACGAAAAATTCACTTTAAATTAGCTAGAACTTTCTTCAAATATTACTAAAAAACCGAAACGCCTTCCAAAGTCTATCGACGTTACTACCCAATTTAAGATTGTTTTTTATTTGCATAAATTAGAAAGTCTAAAGTAAAGGTTAGAAATTATTTTCAGTTTTGGGGACAATTGGTATTATTTACTGGCAAACCATCTTATTAATAAATATAGCTATTACCTTTTGCTTTGAACTAATCTTCTATAGTTTTATTTACTAATCACTTTCCCTTTAATCATTACAGCCGTTAACTCCTGGCCTGGCACACAACTTTAATTTTAATCACCACTTAATATTACCTTGGAACTCAAAACTTGATACTCAGCGAAGTTTCTATCCAATAATTTGAATAAAGTTCGATGAGTTTGTCGTCTCTCGGGATAAGAGTTAAGATACACTTCCGATGTTTTCACACTGTTCCTATCATTCTTGTAATAAAGTTTTACCATATCTCGTTTTTCTTCATTGGTGAATTCCATTTTTAACGACACCACAACTGACAGTAAACACAGAATGTCATTTACACGTCACCGATTTGAGAAATCAAAGCCAACTACGTTATAAAAATATTCTAGTTAATTTTTCGGATTTTCGGGCAACAAGGGTAACTTATGATACATCCTTGAAAATGTGATAAAAGGGCCATTCAAGTTTGTGGAATTCCCATATGGCGTCCATAAGAAAAAAGTTGATGATGGTTACGGAAAGACGAAACGTCGAGTTGCAAAACTATGAACACCATTCGATAGAGCGGAAAAAGTGACAATGCAAATGTATTATTTATTTTGGAATTCGTTGAAAAAGAAACCCAGGAAAAAATAAAACGATTTTCCAAAATTTCGTTTTTATCCGGATATCTCCGGAATTACTCGGAATTTTCAAACTTTCTAAACGGTATATTGTTGGTCACATAAATGCCCAACTTTGCCCCAATTTAACCATCTTCGTATCTCCTATAGTTTCCGAGATCCCAATGGTGAGAGTCGAATTTGAAACACCCGGTATATATATATATATATATATATATATATATATATATATATATATATATATATATATATATATATATATAAAAAAAAAAATTTTTTTTTATATATATATATATATATATATATATATATATATATATATATATATATATATATATTATATATATATATATTATATATATTATTTAGGGATGTTACAGAATTTATCAACAAAACCCGGGGGCGGGTTTAACATTAAAAAATAGGAAAAAAGATCATATAAACAAGGGTCAGAAATTGCTTCGTTTTTGAGATACAGGGCGTTGAAATTTTTAAAAAATTTTTGATTTTACTAATTTTTAAAAAATCCTTTTTCAATTTTCTTTAAATTTGGTGTGTGTTTGCAATAGTAATGGGTATCTTTTGAATTAATTACATTTAAAATATTTATTCGATTGAGGTCCCCGGGGGTATCTTAGGTCATATTAACGAGAAAAAATATGTCACGCCACTGCGTTTTATTAGGTTTCAGTTAGTTTTTAGATTGCGCAACTAAAAAACTAAAAGAAAATAATGTACAATGCTTAAATAATTTTATTAATTAATAATTCAAATAATAACTAAACGAAATACATAATTTAGAAAAAAAAATTCTACAAACTAAATTTTATTTGTAACAAAAACTAGTGTATTAAGTTTTGAATTCAAATGAAATGCTCGAAATGGCTACCCTGAGCTTCGATACATGCTCTAATTCGCTTTCGCATATTTCTTCTCACTCTTGGAAATATTCGAGGTGTTTGGCTATTGTTTCACAAGCATTGGTTACACGTTGCACTAATGTGGCCTCATTCGCTATGGGAGTGGAATACACCAGTTGCTTAAGGTGTCCCCAGAGGTAGAAGTCGCACGGATTTAAGTCCGGTAATCGGGGTGGCCAAGGAATAGGCCCACCTCGCCCAATCCAATTTCCTTGGAACGTAAGGTTTAAATAATCTCTTACATTCCGACTGAAATGAGCAGGCGCGCCGTCGTGCATAAACCATAAATGACTGCGAACATTAAGAGGGACAGCTTCTAGAAGGATGGGCAGATTTTCCTGTAGAAAATGCAGGTATGCTTGTCCATCCAATCTGTTGGGTAAAATAAAGGGACCAACCAGATAATTTTCAATAATCCGGCCCACACATTGATCGAAAACTGCTGCTGGTGCCTCGATTGATGGATGATGTGGGATTCCCATCCGCCCAGAAATGTTCGTTATGGAAGTTGAAAATACCATTTCTGGTAAACGAAGCTTCATCGGTGAACAAGACAAACGAAATAAATTGCCTATTTTCTGCAGTTCTTTGTCTGAACCACTGACAATACTGTAGTCTGGGTAGAAAATCTGCTTCAGAGAGACCTTGAACCCTTTGTAAATGGTAAGGATATAGCTGGTACTCTCGGAGTATTCGCCATACATTCACATGATTCGTATTCCCCAACTGATTTGCCAGACGCCTTGTACTGATAGCAGGATTTTGTTCCACCGCTTCTAAAACGTTTTCTTCATTTTCCACATTTCGTGCAATTCTTGGCGCCCCACAATCCACAAAATTGCCAGTGAGTTTTCCCGTTTCTCTCAAACGTATATGGACATTCGAAAAAGTATTTATACAAGGTAACTGACGGCCAGGAAATGCATCCTCATAGAGACGTCTTGCTTCGTGTGAATTCCCGTTTGCTTTTCCGTACATAAAATGAATGTCGGCTAATTCTTCAAACGAATAATTCACCATATTATTTACTTATTTTAAAGGTAACTTATTAAAAACTAATTAAAACACTTTGAAAGCAAATTACTAAGCACTCTACAATATCCTCTTTTCGAAAGTTTGACATATGACAACCATTTACAGACGCTATCTAGATTATTAATTTTTATTTAAAATTCCGAAAGATTAATAAATTAATTTTTATCTCGAAACCGGTGCGTTAAAACGAAAAAGTCCAAGAGGCACTTTCTAAGCAGAATTAATTTTCCTTTAGGGAGACGATAGTAGTTTTTGCAAAAAATTTGAGGTGCGCCGTTTTTTGACTAAAATAAAATGCTTACCACCACGAACGCCACTGACATGAGAACATTAACGAATAAATTTTGGACAGTTTGAAATTTGTTGTTTTATTTAAATTATGTATTTCGTTTAGTTATTATTTGAATTATTAATTAATAAAATTGCAAGCATTGTACATTATTTTCTCGTTTTACTTAAGCCGCGTTCAGAGAATTATTTTTTTCCTTAAAAACGAAGCGAGACTCAAAAAAGTAGAGACAAAAAAGTTGTATTTTTAGTTGCGCAATCTAAAAACTAACTGAAACCTAATAAAACGCAGTGGCGTGACATATTTTTCTCATAAATATGACCTAAGATACCCCGGGGACGCCAATGGAATAAATATTTTAAATGTAATTAATTCAAAAGATACCCATTACTATTGCAAACACACACACCAAATTTAAAGAAAATTAAAAAAAGGATTTTTAAAAATTAGTAAAAATCAAAATTTTTAAAAATTTCAACGCCCTGTATCTCAAAACGAAGCAATTCGGACCCTTGTTTATATGATCTTTTTCTTATTTTTTAATGTTAAACCCGCCCCGGGTTTTGTTGACAACATTCTGTAACACCCTGTATATATATATATATATATAATATATATATATATATATATATATATATATATTATATATATATATATATATATATATATATATATATATATAAAATAAGGAGGAGGGAAGTCTTGGTCGACAGTTAAACAACAAAGGTAATAAATTTCTTGGGTATCGGTCCAGAGAGGCTAATAAAGTGAAACACTTCTTATTTAACGAGCTTTCGAAAAATTTATTTCCTTCTTCGGTAACTTAAATGCATTATTTAGAAGTTGGTAACATCAACAACACTGAATTTACAATGTATAGAAACAGGATATTAATAAGTTTTTAAAAATTCATATTAATGTTTCTTAGTTCTAAGCTGATACATTTTTAAAATATTATAATTGTTATTAAATGTAAGACTAGTACAGAATCTGTACTAGTCTTACATTTAATAACAATTATAATATTTTAAAATGTATCAGCTTAGAAACATTAATATAATTTTCAAAAACTATTATATCCTGTTTCTACATTGTAAAATTCAGCTGTTGTTGATGTTACCAATTCTAAATAATCATTAGTTACCTGAAGAAGGAATAAATATTTTCGAAAGCTCGTTAAACTAAGAATGTTTCACTTTAAAGCCCTCTCCTGACCGATACCCAAGAAATTTATTACCTTTGTTATATATATATATATATATATATATATATATATATATATATATATATATATATATATATATATATATATATATATATATATATATATATATATATATATATATATATATAAAATGAATAGATATATATACAGGGATGCATAAACTCCGGAATAAAATTAATATCTTTTTAACCAGTAACTTAGAAAAAACGCTGAAACACGTCAATTGATTTTAAATTGTACGCATTTTTTGGCAATAAAATTAAATATTTTTTTTAACCCCTTAGCTGCAACTCTTCCCAACTTTTTTTTTCAAATGCAAACCTATGTCGTCTATGGGCTCATTAAAAAGCTCGTAAAAAATTAAATCTGACCATACCTTTTCTTTTTTTTTAAACTTATGTGGTTACCAGGAAATAAGAAAAAAACTCTTTTAAAAACAAAAAAGTTAGAAATACCTACTTAGTGCTATCTACGGGTGAATTAACGTTGCAAATAAACAAATAAAGTGGCATTCAGCATTGATGATGTACACTGCTCAACAATTGCTAAGGATCATCAGTACCTAGTTTCTAAAAGTTTACAAATATTAAGAACAGACCAACCTGGGCAGGCAGTACAACAAATTTTATTGATTATGTGTAAAACTGATGACTGACGTAATCTAGCATCAACATTCTTTGGAATTTATTTTTTTCAGAAAAAAATTACACATAAAATTAGTTATAATCCCAAGCAATTGTTGAGCAGTGTACTTCAAAAAGAGAAAAAGTTGTTAAATTTTTTGTACCAAATTTAATGCTCTGATAAGAAAAAAAAATTTTTGACTCAGTTTTAAAAGTGTGGCATTTCTGGGTAAAATTGAAATCTGTTTAGTTTATTAATTGTGTACCTTCAAAGTGTTCTTTTTTAATTTGCCAAACATTTTGTTGGAATGTGGAGATAGAATGCGGAGTCAAAGTAAATTGTGTACTTTATTTAATGCAAAATATCCGGAAAATTAAATTTCCCAGGCTACTGTGAATAAGATCTTACACAAATTTGAAGAACATGGTACAGTGAAGGACTTGCCCAGAAGTGGCCGGCCACATGTTTTAGACGAAGATCAAAAATTGGGCATTGCCGTATCTCTGCAGGAAGATCCACATTTGTCAACGGTTTTATTAGCCCAAAACAATCCTGCGTCTAGACGTACGATTGAGAGGTTTTTGAAAACAGAAAAATACCACCCATATAAGGTATATCTTGTCCAAGAGCTCTTGGAAGATGACTATGACAGGCGTTTGCAATTTTGTGAGGAAATAATGAGGCAATGTGACGAGAATAATGGGTTTCCACTGAACATACTCTTTTCGGACGAAGCTAATTTTTATTTAAATTGAGTAGTTAACAGGCACAATTATCGATTCTGGAGTCAGGAAAACCCACACTGGATATGCGAAGCTCATACGCAGCGTCCTCATAAAGTTAATGTATTGGCACGCGTCATCAACAACAGAATATTAGGGTCATACTTTTTTGAGGGAAACCTTATAGCTGCACGCTACTTACACTTTTTACGCTTTGAATTAGTTCCTGCTTTAGCTGTTATGTTTCCCAATGAAGCAGATCTAGATATCCCCACTCAAACACTTTGGTTCCAATAGGACGGCGCTCCCCCACATTTTGGTATTAACGTCAGAGAATATCTCGATGAAATATTTGCAGGACGCTAGATTGGACGACGTGGTACAATTGAATGGCCGCCACGATCCCCAGACTTAACGCCATTAGATTATTTTTTTGGGGATATCTGAAAGACAAGGCTTATGAAAATAGGCCGTAATATTGAAGATCTAAAAAACAGAATTAAAGTGAAAGAAAGAATCACATAACATACCGGCTGAGGCCATTCGGAATTCCGTAGACGTGTTTTACCATCGCCTAGGAGCCTGCCAAGTAGAGGGTGGAGGATATTTTCAGCATCTGTTACGTTAATTCACCCGTAGATAGCACTAATTGTAAGTAGGTATTTCTAACTTTTTTGTTTTTAAAAGAGTTTTTTCTCATTTCCTGGTAACCACATAAGTTTAAAAAAAAAGAAAGGGTATGGTCAGACTCCATTTTTTACGAGCTTTTCAATAAGCCCATACACGACATAGGTTTGCATTTGAAAAAAAAAGTTGGGACGGTTGCAGTAAGGGGTTGAAAAAAATATTTTATTTTATTGCCAAAAAATGCGTACAATTTAAAATCAATTGACGTGTTTCAGCGTTTTTCCCTAAGTTACTGATTAAAAGATATTAATTTTATTCCGGACCTTTGTGCATCCCTTATATATATATATATATATATATATATATATATATATATATATATATATATATATATATATATATATATATATATATATATATATATATATATATATATATATATATATATATATATATATATATATATATATATATATATATATATATATATATATATATATATATATATAATATATACAGGGTGTCCGAGTAATGGATCCAGAGCAACATGGATTCCTAGAATCGAAATAATGCAATTAACGTAAACTTGCTTATTCCAAAGTTGATAATAACTAAATAAAGTGACAACTTTAATTTGGTTTTGTTTTTCTTTTTCAAATGACATATGGTACAAAATTGGAATTCGATTTTTTGGAGATAAAATCGTCCATACTAGTTGCTAATAGAGGGCGTCAGCTGCGGCCTACCCCTACTTTTTTTGATGGCTTAACTTTTTTGGGCTTGTATATCGACCTGTTTTTAAAAGTTACCATATTCCTCTCGTCAAAAATGTATACATTTGGGTCTCTAGGGGCAACTGTTTTCGAGATAAACACACTTTAAAGGACCCCGCAACTTTCCTATGGAAAATGGGTTTTGTCCAATTGTTTTCAAACTTTGCAAAATAATAGTTCTCAACACGCTGATCAAAAGTCTTTTTGAGCACAAAACCCAAAAACCTTTCTAACACCCCTAAAATCACCCTCAAAAGTATCCAAATCCCCAGTGACTTTTAAGGCTGATTTTGGGGGGATTAGAGGGGTCTTCGGGTTTTGATCAGCGTGTTGAGAACTATTATTTTGCAAAGTTTGAAAACAATGGACAAAACCCATTTT
>JAHBCN010017148.1:0-18798 GCA_019359885.1 Listronotus oregonensis | reverse complement strand
GGTATGGCGCTCAAGTTATGACACAGGGAAGCGAAGAGCAGAAAATGGAGAATTAATAGCTTCTGATACAGGAACAATATATCAAATAATTGAACATGAAGATAAAAGAAAATCTCTCTTTAGTAACTGGACATCTACAGAATTTAATGCAGGTACGCAAGGAGCAAATTTATTACATGAAATGGGATTAGGAGGAGAATTTGACTATCCTAAATCAATAAAAACCATTGAGACTGGGTTGTGGGCCCAAACTTTTGGGAAAAAAGATTCAGTAGTTATGGACTATTTTGCAGGTTCAGGTACTACTGGCCATGGGGTTATTAATCTGAATAGACGTGATAATGGGAATAGAAAATTTATTCTAGTAGAAATGGGTGATTATTTTGAAACTGTCACAAGACCAAGAATTATGAAAGCCATATACTCTGAAAATTGGCGAGACGGAAAGGCAGTGTCTACAGAAAATTATTTGAGTTCGATTTTTAAATATTCCAAATTGGAATCATATGAAGATTCACTTAATAATATAGTTTTTAAAGGAGAACAAATTCCTTTAAATATATTTGGGGAAGATGTAGCTGAAGAGTATAAGCTAAATTATATGCTTGAAATGGAGAGCTCTGAAAATGATACATTTTTAAATGTTGAGCAATTATCTGAGCCTTTTGATTATTCTTTATCGGTCTCGGAAAATAGCATGCTAATATCTAAACCGGTTGATTTAATTGAAACTTTCAATTATTTGATTGGATTATCAATAAGGAAGTCATTTCCAGTTCAACAGTTTAATATTGTATTTGAAAAGGATGATTTTGGAAAGGAATATGGAATATTCAAAGAAAATGGAATTAAATACAAGTCGAAAGTAATTATGGGAAAAGATTCGAGTGAAAAAAACTCAATTGTAATTTGGAGAACACTTACAAAAAATCCAATTCAAGATGATGTATTCTTGCAAGAAATTATTAAATATAAAGACATAAACTTGGATGAGTTTGAACGAATATATGTAAATGGAGATACAATGATTTCTGAAAAATCCACATCAAGTATAATCAATATTGAAGAAGTATTTAAGAAAAAGATGTTTGAAACGGAGGGATTGTAGTGGCAAAAAATATTCCATTTCAAAGTAAACTAGTCTTAAATAAATTTTTATTAAAGTACTTTGGTTTTCAAGAATTTAATGAGATAAATTTATTTTTTTCAGACCCATTGTATGAAGGTGTGAATGAGGAAGGACAAACGAGATTTTTTGAGTCATATTGGAATCGGATGGAAGATAATCTTGATAAAAGGATTACAAAAGAGGATTTTAATCAGTACGATCAAAACATTATTACGCATTTAGCAGAAATAAATAAGCATAGAGAGGATAAGATCACACTAAAATATTTCCAATATTATTCATTACTATTCGTAGAAGTTTATTTAGATAATTTTTTCTCGGATAGAAAATTATTATTAGATTTGTTAAATGATGAAGTAGAGTATTTAAATAAAATGCTAGGTCTAAAATTTTCTGATTATGAGATATCTGATATTAATAAGTTGGCAATCTGGAATGCAACGGGTAGTGGAAAAACTCTACTCATGCACCTAAATTTTATGCAAATGAAGTATTATATGGTCAAGTACAGAGTTAGGTTTGATGGCTCATTTATGTTACTAACTCCAAGTGAAGCATTATCTAACCAACATTTAGAAGAATACAAGGAATCAGGAATACTAGCAGAAATATACAACAAAGATAGTTCTAGATTATTCAGTAAGCCAGATGACATACAAATTATTGAAAATTCGAAGTTATCATATAAAGATGGAGATAAGACTATATCAGTACAAAGATTTGGCGATACAAATGTTTTATTTGTAGACGAGGGTCATCGTGGATCTTCGGGTGAGAGTTGGTATAATTATAGAGGCCAGTTATGTGACAATGGTTTTTCCTTCGAGTATTCAGCAACTTTTAGTCAAGCAGTTAGTAAAAAGAAAGGTCTAGAAGAAGAATATGCTAAATGTATTTTATTTGATTACTCTTATAAACATTTTTATGATGATGGTTATGGTAAAGATTACAAAATTCTGAATTTGCCAGGGGTAATTGAAAAAAATACTAGGCTGAAATATCTTACAGCTTCTTTACTATCTTATTATCAGCAAAAGAAATTGTATGTAAGTAAGCTGGAAAATTTTCGAGAGTATAATCTCGAGAACCCTTTAATGGTATTTGTAGGAGGGAAAGTCACTGCAAATGCCTCAGCTAGTGATAAATCTGATGTTATATCCATCATTCAATTTTTTAATGATTTTATTTCACGACAGAACGAAATTATTCCAATTATTGGACAGTTGTTATATGGTGAAAGTGAATTACTGGATACTGAAGGTCGAGATGTTTTTGCTGGCAACTATAACTATATTCAATCATTGGGTATTTCATCAGATGACGTTTACGGGTTTTTAAAAAATTTTGTGTTCCATCAAATAATGTAAAATTTTTTCGAGAAAATTTTAAAAAAGGGTTTTTAAGGAAAAACCCGTCTAAGAGTGGGGGGAGAAGGGTTTGGGTAATTAATGAGGTGGGAGAATTATAAATTAATTGCTCGAGAAGATGTTAATACTAACACTATTGACTTTTCTTCTTCTTTGTTTAAGACTATTAATTCAAATTCAAGCACAATTAACGTGTTAATTGGTTCGAAAAAATTTTCTGAAGGCTGGAACAGTTGGAGAGTTTCAACAATGGGGTTAATGAGTGTAGGACAAAATGAAGGTAGTCAGATTATTCAATTATTTGGTCGTGGTGTGCGATTAAAGGGACGTTTAAAAGATGGGAATTTTAGTCTAAAACGCAGTAAGTCTTTTCATCATGATTTTAGATTTGAAGCAAAACCTCCAAGAGATGAAATGGGATTATTATCCATCTTAGAGACGTTAAATGTCTTTGGCTTGAAGGCAGATTATATGCAGCAATTCAAAGAATATCTTGCATTTGAAGGATTGGATGCAGATAACGAACCCTTTGATATTTTTATTCCTACTGTGAGAGCTAATTATCCAAAAGAAAGATTAAAAACGTTAAGAGTAAAAAATGGGCTTGATTTTATTGCTGATGGACCACAACCAGAATTCTTGCAATATATTTCAACTCCAATTATTTTGGATACTTATGGCAAAGTACAGTTTGAAACATCCTTAGACACAGATGCTTCTATTTCTGAAAAAGAAATTGGCATATTAGAGAAAAGACACTTTTTCGGAATGGATTTTGAGCAAATTTACTTTGATCTTTTAGAATATAAAAAGAAAAAAAATATTGGAATATTGTCTTTACACCAGAAATGGTAAAAGAAAAATTGATGCAATCGACGTGGTACAAATTGTTTATCCCTAAAAGTGAATTAGAAGTGAGAACATTTTCTGACTTTGAAAGATTCAATAGAATTGGCTTATCTCTTATTAAAAAGTATATAGATAAAATTTTCACAGTTTCACGCAAAAATTTCGAAGCACCGTTGCTTGAATATATTTATCTAACAGAAGACGATCCTAACTTTATTGATGAATATCAAGCTACTATAGAAAATATAGGAAACTATGAACCCACCAAATTGTTACTAGAGAATCTTCTTGAATTAGTTAAGAAAGGAAAACTTGATACAGTCTCGAAAGTCATAAACACTCAAGGTGTCTCATGGCGTAATGTAAAAGGGTCTCTTTTCAATCCTATGTTCAATGTGTCTAAATCTAATCCTCATGTTAAATTTGTACCCGCTTCACTTGTTGACAGTGAATGGATGTTCATTGATTTACTCGGTCAATACGTTGAGAATAATCAGGCTGAATTTGATGGAAAAGAATTATACCTTATTCGAAATGCATCACGTAAAGGTGTTGGTTTTTTTGATGATGTGGGATTTTATCCAGATTTTATTATGTGGTACTTTGATGATGATAAGGAGTATATTATTTTTGTAGAGCCACATGGCATGCGACATGAGGATTTAGAACAAAGCCATAAGGTTAATTTTTCAAAATCTATTAAAGAATTACAAAATTCAGTGGAGTTATCAAATGGTGAAAAACCAATTCTTGAATCATTTATTATGTCACCAACTTACTACACAAGCCTCGATAACCCTTCTAAAATTTCAAAAGAAGAGTTGAATCGACGTCATGTTCTTTTTTTGGAAGATGGGGTACATGCAATCAAGCAAATTTTTAATGTTTTGAACCAAGATGTTGAGTATCATGAGCAAGTATATAGTGAGGATGTAATAGATGAAGATGATTTGTTTTAAAACCAAGATTGATAAATTTTATTTTTTTGGATTTCTTAAATGATAATTTTGAAATACTTAATCTAATATCTTAGTTCAAAATAATTGTGATTAAACACCTATTTAATATTTTGAAGTATTAACATCAGAATATTAATATTATGTGAGTATTTTAGGGCATACTTTTAACCTTATCAATAAATTTTATTGAGTATTATCATTTTTAATTCCTCAGAACATCAATTCATAAAGTATCGGTATGCAAGAGAGAGTGAATGGAAGCAGGGGGATAATCTATACTTGAATTATTTAGAAAATATAAGTGTATAGAAATTAATTATAAGAAATAGAGACTAAATTGATTCTAAGAAATGAGTTAGTAGAAGCATTTGATATGAAAGATAAGTAAGGAATCTTCCTTTTTATTCGGGATAGCCTCCTTATTTATTTTGATTCAACACTGGTGTATTTAAAAGTTTTGCTACTTTGTGTGTCAAATATTTATTGGTGATTAGACGGTTGAGGCGTATTGATATACTATAAGAAGAGACGGTATTAAAAATGGGGATTATTAGGTGATAGATATAAAAAAAACCGGTCAAAGGCTGTTATAACAGCCTTTAACCGGTTTTATATAACGGAGATGGAGGGATTTGAACCCTCGCGCCGCGTAAACGACCTACACCCTTAGCAGGGGCGCCTCTTCAGCCACTTGAGTACATCTCCATGGCTCCACAGGTAGGATTCGAACCTACGACCGATCGGTTAACAGCCGATAGCTCTACCACTGAGCTACTGTGGAATAATATTATTTTTCAATCGAACATCATTTATTATATCAACTGGTTAATATCATTTCAATAGATGATTCACATTAATTATTTAAATTTTACACTGGTGTCCATGGTAACTTTAAAATGTAGGAAAGGGGGTGCGGATGTTTTCTTGGACCATTAATTGTTAAATGTATCTAATATAACATCAAGGGGTGAAAATATATGATCTATTTCCAAACCGAACGTTTAATATTCCGTGATTGGAATAAGCCTGACATAATTGATTTCATCAAAATGAATGAAGATTCCGAGGTGATGAAATATTTCCCAAGTAAATTAACATCTGAGGAATCTGTAGATTTCCTTAGTAGAATAAAAGAAGAATTCACAAGAAGTGGTTATGGTCTTTATCCGCTTGAACTAAAAGAAACAGGTGAGTTCATAGGATATATTGGTTTTCATTTATCCACTTTCAAATCGGATTTTACCCCATGTGTAGAAATAGGGTGGAGATTAAAAAGAGAATACTGGGGAAGAGGATATGCAACTGAAGGTGCCTTAGCATGCTTAGAATATGGATTTAATCATCTGGGTTTTGAAGAGGTATATAGTTTTACTGCAACTATCAACATACCTTCCGAAAATTTGATGAGACGTCTAGGAATGCATTACATGAAAAACTTCATGCATCCTAAAGTAGACGATGAGAAGCTTATGGAGCATGTCTTATATTATATGAATAATGAACAATATAATCAGCTTAAGTGATTTGATGATATAAGAAGGACTAAGAGTATAATGAACTCTTAGCCCTAACTTTTACTTATCTTTACTTAATTTATCCGACACTTTATCAATTGATTCGTTTGCTTTGTCTTTAACATTTTCTACAGCTTCTTTGGCTTTACCTGAAGCTTTATCTTTCTGACCTTCAATTTCTAATTTTTTATCATCAATTGCATTACCAACTGTTTCTTTGGCATTACCTTTCAACTGATCGAGTTTATTTTCTTCATTTGACATAATAATAACCTCCAATAATTATTGTAGTATATGTCTACCCACTTATTATTTTTTTTAAACAAAAAAGTAACGCCATGGGTCATGGCGTTACTTTAAGTATATGCGAATATAGATTCAAGTAGTTGAAAATGATTGTTGCTATATTAATAATAAGAGGGGGCCTATTAATTAATTGATAATCATTTTCAATTAAAAGTATATGATAATTGAGAATCATTGTCAACTGTATATATAAATTTTTTTAAAAAAAATTTATTTTATTTAAAATTGCTTTCTAATAGTAACTAAATTACTTGCGGTGAGGTGTTAATCTTCTAATGGAAATAATGCTGTGATATAATTGATACATATTAAGGATGTGAAGTAAATGGTTCAACATAATTTATGCCCGCGTTTTGAGAAAGCAGTTAACATATTGAGCCAGCGATGGATCGCATTAGTTATTTATCAAATGCTTGACGGACCAAAGCGATTTAGTGAAATCCAGTCCGGTATAGGTGTGAGTGGGAAAGTGTTATCAGAGAGGTTAAAAAGTATGGAAAATGAAGGACTTGTTAATAGAGAAGTCTTTCCAAAAACACCATAGTGATTGAGTATTCACTGACAGATAAAGGACGATCATTGGAGCCTGTTTTAAGAGGTATTGAATATTGGGCAGAAGACTGGATGTCTGTAGAAAATTAATCAAACCTAACATAATTTAAAGAATGAGTGTGCCGATCGGTGCACTCATTCTTTATGTCACCTGTTTTATCTTTCATATATCAAAACGATATGTATCAAGTTTCAATATGTATTCACTGGGGAATTAATTTAAAGAATTCACACTATATTATTTTGTTGAGGAGGTATATAATGTCTGATTCAAATACGGGAAGAACAAGAACGCCTCTTTTGGCAGTATTAACGGGATTACTTGTATTTCCGATTTTTGCGATTTTAATATTTTCAGGGATTATTTCACTACCTACATGGGTTGCATGGGCAGTAATTGTATTATTTGTCGTTGAAGTTATCGTATATTTCACTGTAGTTGAATATTCCGGCCTGATTTGAGCCACGAATATGGAGTCAGTGAGCCACCATTATGGACCATTTGAGCCACTATGGTGTACTAAAAATACGGAGGAGTATCCCCCGTATATTTTAACGCTTACGCATTGATTTATCGCCTTGAATTGTAATCAATTTTGATTTAGACAGGATACGATCGAGTATCGCATCGGCTAAGGCACCGCCCCCCAGTCGCTGATGCCAGCCATCCGTCCCGAATTGGGAACAGAATATCGTGGCCTGATGACGGTATCGGCGTTCCAGTACTTCAAGTAAGTCTTGTTGTTCCTGGTCCGATGCAGGAATCAGAAGCCATTCATCCAGTATCAGTAATTCGCAATGCTGTAACTGTCTGAGCGTCTTTTTGTAAGTATCTTGTGCCCGGGCGAGCTTTAATTCAGTCAGTAAATCCGGCAGTCGATAGTACTTGACTTTGATTGCCGACTGACAGGCGTTATTTCCAAGCGCACATGCGATATAGCTTTTACCCGAACCCGTCGCACCGACAAGGATAATGTTGCGGGGCTCTGTAATATAACGATTATCTGAAAGATTTAAGAAGGTTTCGCGGTTCAATCGCCGGTCATCATAATATTGAATCCCTTCAATATGTGCCCCTGAATCCGATAGTTTTGCGTTCTTAGTCATTGATGACTTTATCGGACCAGCGCTGGTCAGACTCGGCATCAATGAGAATGCCAGTCGCTCTTCAAATCCCCAACATTCAATATCGGATTGCTGGTGCTGTGTGTGATAGGTGTCTGCCATACCGAAAAAAACGTAAGGCCATCATCTTTTCGTAGGTCTGTGATTCATCGGTCTGCACCCCCGTCTTCATAATAGGCCCCGCCCGAATGAACGTTTTGGGTCGAATCATTCTGCTGCGCCAAATGTGTGCCTGTATGCGCGTCTTCTGTTTGATTCGATTCAATAATTAATTTAATATTTTTATAAGGGGGGTGCGTGAATAATGGAAAGTGCTTTGGACATGCGGCATCTAATTGATCTGGAGAATACCGTTCAGCGAGTTTCAAAATCGATAAACAGCCGTTATACGCTTGTTGCTCCCCCTTTTTATAAGCATCAAGTAAACCGCAATCACTGTTTGCGTTCCTGTCCAAATTGTTGACTCCAGCGGATAAAGCGTGCACCGTTCCATTCACTGGCCTACGATGATCTCAGGCATGTGGGTGTCGATTGTGCTGTACTGCCCGGGCCCACCGTGTTTTTTGGATGGGAACATATCCGTGTATGTTTAAAATAGATTTCAATGACTCTTAATGTCACTCGGACATTGACTTTATGTTTAATATATTGATACGGCACAGAGTAATACATCTTATCTACACTGATGTGGTAGTTATACTGCACTGTGGCCTGTTTCCATATACCGTATTCATAACGGGTTCTCGGCAGGGGCTGAAGTTTCGGCTTTTCTTCCGTTAAAAATACTTCGATGCGAGAGCCTGCCCGCTTTTGAAACGGTCGCTCAGAACGTTTTTAATAAGGTTTGGAATGCGGCATTGGCTTCAACACACTGTGAAATATTTGATTTCGGGATTTCGCAAGAATTTGGGTACTGACATTCCCGACGCTGCTTTCGACTGAGGCTTTCCCTTTGGGGGTTCTCGGGCGGGCAGGAATGACTGCCGTATCGTAATAATCCGCCAGTTCACGATAACTGGCATTTAAAACCACGTCGCCAGTTTCGGTGTTTTAAACACACCGGTCTTTAAATTATCACAATGAATAATCGGTGTGTGCCACCAAAGAAGTGAAACATATTCACATGAGCCGTAATCCAATGTTCTTGTTTCATATTGGGCGTGACTTGACATAACTATACTGGCTGTATGGCAGTGTCCCCACAAAAAGTAAGCTTTAGAAATGGCACCGGTATCGGGGGTCAGTAATGGAAACGGTCTGACCAGCCCAGTCCGTTTCCAGCTTCTCGGCCGGTTGATGCGTGAAGGCATCGTCGCTTTACTGGTTTCAATGTGACGGTTAAAATGAACGCAAAACTGCGAGTATTGAAGAGGAATCTGATTGGCAGCGAGGGTGTCCCGAACATATTCTTCCCATAATAACTTTCGCGTCACACCAGGTTTTTCAACCTTGACTGAGCGATTCAAAATCCGGCTTCCGTTGAAAGTCTGTCGACTCTGTCTGCGGGGGAAAAATAATGCTTTAATTTCTGCTTCTGTTCGCGTCTTCACCGTTCCCAGGTGATCTGCCGGCACTGGCTTCCTGAATGACTTTGGCAACGGTGTTTCTGGATACCCCATCACACTGGCGGTTTGACGTTGAGATAAACCCGCTTTCTGATAACGCAATATCTCTTTGTATTTCTCCATAAAAAAATCCTTTCCATATTGTAAGTGTAGATATACCCTTTCATCCATTATTATACGGGAAAGGGGTGGCTCAATTAGACCATATGGGTGGCTCACTCCGAATCATATCGATGGCTCAGCGGAAAATCAAAAGAATGGCTTCGCCACACAAGAATATTCAGTAGTTAGAAAAGTTAATTCAAGTCATAAAAATACAGGCCATTGATAATATACTAATATGGATTTAAAAAGCAGCATTAGAATCCAATATAAATTGTATTGAATAAGATTAATATAAGTGCCGGAAAAAAATGAGAGTGCGAATGATTATTCGCACTCTCATTTTTTATTCCATAGACCAAATACCTAAATTTTCTTTTTTAGCCAAACGTTCTGCTTCTTCAAGCTGTTTTTGATAGGTTGTATTTGGCGGGTTTAAATATCTGACAGTTGCAAGACCTTCTCTTACTAATACTTCATTAATCATTACATCATCTGCATATACATAAGCTAAATATCTACCGTGATGATCGGTCTCAGGTCCGACATCAAACTCTACCTCAATTACTTCAGCATTTTCAAGTAATTCTCTCGTACGCTCTGCAGCTTCAACTGCCATAAATTCAGGATTGTCTTCAGAAGTATTCAGTTCAGGTTATCAATGATTAGGTATCTGAAACTTTCGCTTTGACCTTCATAGTAAAAGCGGGTGGTATCACCATCAATGTAACGATCCACTGTCACTTGAGTCCGGTCGTCTGATGAAGCAGGTAAATCATCTGCAGTAAAGAAATAGGTAAAAGCTGCGATGATAATAATTAACAGAATACCCGGCCATCCGAATCTCTTAAAAGCTCTTCGGGATTGTTTGGAATTCAGTTGATTAAGAATATCTTGACTTTTCTATTATTATTATTCAATGCTAAAACCTCTTTTTAAATAATGTCTTTAATATTATCTAAGAAAAAAGTAGTGATGTCTATAGAGAATATTATCAGTTTTAGTAAATTTAAACTATTAACATAAAATACTTTACAAACCAATCACACCATTGTGTAGTTGATTACACGACTAATCAACCAATTAAGTCAGTAGAGGAGGTAGCAGATTGAGAGCTGTCTTAGATGACTCCAAACCAATATTTCAACAAATTCAAGAAATGATTGAAGACGATATTATAGAAGGAAAATTGAAAGAAGAGGATCAAATCCCCTCTACTACAGAGTTATCAAAGTTTTATCAAGTTAACAGAGCAACAGCTCAAAAAGGATTATCTGTACTTGTGGATGAAGGGTATGCATATAAACAGCGTGGAGTCGGAATGTTTGTAGCAGAAGGTGCAAAGGAGAACTTGTTAAAGAAAAGGAAGAGAAATTCTATCTGGATTACATTCAACCAATGATTGAAGAATCCAGGCGTTTAGAGAGGAGTAAAGAAGAGATTATTAAATTTATTAAGGAGGATAATGATGATTGATATTCAGAATATGTCATTTTCATATGGAGACAGACCGATATTAAAAAATATCGATTTAAAAGAAGATAAACCGATGATTATTGGATTGTGGGGAGAAATGGGTCAGGTAAAACAACATTAATGAAACTTCTATCCGGTATGGAAGAACCAGATCAAGGCTCAATTAATATAAATGGTATCTCACCATACAATAATAGTGATGCAATGAATCATGTGACATTTATGCAGGAAGATCATCCTTATTCTGATTTGTGGAATGTGAAGGATGCGTTGAAATTCGGAAGAGATTTTAATCAGAATTGGGATCAGAAACTGGCGGAAGAACTAATTGATATTTTTGAACTGCCTTTGAATGAAAAGATTAAAAACTTCTCTAAAGGCATGAAGACAATGATCACGATTACTATTGGACTTGCGAGCCAGGCACCGCTCACCATTTTAGATGAGCCCTCTAATGGTTTAGATGCATATATGAGAAAGCAGTTCTATGATGTCCTGCTGGATTCATTTGAAGAGAATCCAAGGATAATTATTCTCTCAACTCATCATATTGATGAAGTTGAACCGCTGTGTGAAAAAATTGCGGTGGTTGCCAATCATAAAATATTAAGATATGAAGAAACAGAAGCTTTAAAAAGTCAGGGTATACATTTAATTGGTGATGAGACTGCTGTAAATTCACTCATTGATGACCGTAAGGTGCTTGAAGAGAGGCGTCTGGGTAATCAGTTAAGTGTCATGCTGGATGGCAGAATTACTGATGAACTTAGCAGTGATGCGAAAGCACTGGGTGTTAAAGTAGAAAGTGCACCATTTCAAGATTATCTTGTGAATCTGACAATAAAAGAGAAGGAGGAGCGTCAGAATGCTTAAAGGTCCAATACGAATATTATTAAAAGAAATGAATGTTACATTTTATATTAATTTAATTATTACCATTGCATTAGTCCCTTTATATATATTCATCAGCATGACGGATAATACTGATAATTTTAATGGGGTATTGTTTGGACCATTTTACGTTATACTGTTTATTTTTCCATTCGTTGTATTTAAATGTTATCAATATATATTGTCTCTGGGAGGGACAAGAAAACAATTTATGCTGAGTCTTTTGGTGAGCTTAATATTTTATCTTATACTATCTGCGTTAATTTTAAATATACTATATTTTAATATTCAAGGTTTGCTGCAAAGCGGAAATATTGTTCATATGGCTGAAACATTAGATAGTACAAGTTATATATTGTATTTTTGGGTAGATATTCTTTGGATGTTCCTGTTATTTGCGATTGGTTTATTGATCCAAGTCATTCACTTTAACTTTGGAACTTTAAAAACATTTATTATTGCAGGAGTATTGCTGATTACTTCAACAGCAATATATTTTCTTGTAGATTTAACGCCATTGGTTGAATTTATATTTAATGATTATTTATTGTTTTTAAATTTAACAGGAGTCGCAGCTGTAATTATTATTATTTTTTCATACTTTATGATGCGTAATTCACCGCTAGAACGTGGCGATAGAAGAGTGTTTGGGAAGCATGTGATGAATTAATATTAGAAAGCACAATTCGAAAAAATGGATTGTGCTTTCTTTGTCTAAACCTCATAATTATTATTAATCAATGTCTTATCAGTAGTGATTGAAGAAATAATAATACATCTGAAACAGAGAGGTGAGTCTTTGAGAAAAATCATTGGAATTCTAGTTTTAACGTTGGTACTTACAGTGATACATTATGTATTCACTCAAAGATTAACGGATACTTTATGGGTGGGACTATTTGTACTAATAGTATTAATAATACGGGAATTTATAACAGGTCAACTGAGAAAGAAGAAAGAGAATGAAAAGTAATGGTTATAAAACTGTTCTTTCATTTAAGAAACTCATATGGATGAAATAATGGTTTAATATCATTTTTATAATTGAAAATGGCAATTATAATCGAAGTAAAGGTTAAAAGTGTAATATTTATGTAATTTAATCTATGAAAAGACTTGAAATAAATTCATAAAACGTATAATATATTATTCAGACGTTAAAGAAACGCAAATATTATTATCGCGGGATAGAGCAGTCTGGTAGCTCGTCGGGCTCATAACCCGGAGGTCGGTGGTTCAAATCCGCCTCCCGCAATTATTTTTTTTTTTTTTTCAGTGGTCCCGTGGTGTAGCGGTTAACATGCCTGCCTGTCACGCAGGAGATCGCGGGTTCGATTCCCGTCGGGACCGCCATTATTTTTCTATTACATATTTAGGTTCAGTAGCTCAGTCGGTAGAGCAAAGGACTGAAAATCCTTGTGTCGGCGGTTCGATTCCGTCCTGAACCATTCTTATGGCGGTTGTGGCGAAGTGGTTAACGCACCGGATTGTGGCTCCGGCATTCGTGGGTTCGATTCCCATCATCCGCCCTTTCGCAAAATTTTAACTGCGGGTGTAGTTAAATGGTATAACCTCAGCCTTCCAAGCTGATGTCGTCGGTTCGATTCCGATCACCCGCTCCATTTATTCCACAGTAGCTCAGTGGTAGAGCTATCGGCTGTTAACCGATCGGTCGTAGGTTCGAATCCTACCTGTGGGTTTTTCTGGCCCGTTGGTCAAGTGGTTAAGACACCGCCCTTTCACGGCGGTAACACGGGTTCGAATCCCGTACGGGTCATAATGAAGTGTATACTTATTGTGCACTTCTCTTTTTATTTTAATATTGTGGACAGCTGGCCGAGCGGCTTAAGGCGCACGCCTGGAACGCGTGTAAACGGCAACCCCGTTTCTAGGGTTCAAATCCCTAGCTGTCCGTTACCTGAAAAGATTAAGTAATCTTAAACCCCTTTAAACTATGTATAACGCCTAGTTTAAAGGGGTTTTCTTTGATTTAATCACTATTTTAAACGATTTAAGAATACTTAATAATGACAATGGATTGACAATATAGTCATTGAGGTGTTCACTTTGTTGCCAGCTATATTGTCAATTTGTCAATCTCGTTGACAATTGCAGTTAATAGGATATATCAGACATTAGTTTTAAAGTCTTTTCATTATCTTCTTCATAGTGCTCCTCGAGTAAATGACTATAGTGATAAAATGTGATACCAGGGTTTGCGTGGCTGAGTCGTTTACTTACATAGTTGATTCTGACGCCATTTCCCAGTAGATAACTGCAATAAGTATGTCTCAATGAATGGTTCTATTCCAACTTTTAATTTTAATCTTTTAAAGTCTTTTTATTTATGTATTGTTTTCGAGAGAATGAATACTAGTCATAGGAGCTTGGTGTTGTAAATGCATTGTCAGGAGCGCTGCCCCATAAAATATTATTAATATTTTTTGTTTTCGTTTTATACATAAGTTTTGGAATTAATCTTCTTTTGACTAATTTCACAGAGATGACGATATCAAAATCATCATGATTGTCAATATAATAGTTGCATTTCCCTTCGAATACTAATGTTCGATGTGATCGCTCGTCTAAATTTCCGGAAATGTTATCATGTTCATTTTCTAAATATACCTTCGATTCTTTATGTCTAATGTGTAATTGATAGTCAAAATAACCTCTTTTGTGATTAGAGGCATTTATGATTTCTATTGCAGTTTTAATATGTGTTTCATCAAGAGATCCCGCGCCACGATGTTCAGGACCTGACAAATCGTCTACTTTCTTTGAAATGATGAAAACAGGTTTATTAAAAATAACATGTGTCATATCTCTATTTTTAAAAATAGTGTAAATTGTGGTGAGTATGGAAATGAAAAGTGCGATACCACTCATGATTAATTCTATATTTCTTGTAATAAACTCCAATACATCATCAATCACTTTACCATCCCTTTCAATTTTTCTTAAATGATGCGAGTACAGTTTCTATTGCACATGATAATCAAACGTTCGAAAAGATTGCATTCGGCCGACGTGTGCTGCATTCTGTTACAGAATTCACAGCGTTCAATGCCAATCAAAGGTCTAAACCGATTACAGGTAAAATCAGTTTATTTGATTCTATATATATACCATAAATTTGAAAGAGTAATCGTGAATAATGCAAAAATAGTGTTTACGCATCTGACTAAGTCTAGACTTGATAAAGAAATTATTAATGCTAAACAAGATACTAGTAATAATAATTTTTATGTTGAGTTCATCGACTTTATCGTTTTCATAACGAAGATTAATTTTTTATATTTGTTCTTGTAAGTATTTTAGTTCAGATATTAAAATTGAAGTTGTATTCTTTAACTCGCCTTCAACCCATTCGTTTAATTCAATTACCATAGGTATATTAATTAGTGATTTTTGTTTTGTGGGATGGCTTATACATGGACCATATAATTCATTAAATTCTCTCAGTATTGGGTTGGGAGATGAAAGCATTACATACATATTATATACATAAGATGCCACACCTGGAATGTCTTCTAAATGATAGGTAGTAGCATTAAAAGGTGGGTGAACTTCTATCCCTTTTGTATTAGGGATACTAGCAGTAACCATTCTTAAGTCCATAACTGAGGATGCAAAATCATTTATTAAAGTATAGTTTTCTTTCCCTCTATATTTCTTCATTATTTCTTCGTAATAAAAATTATTAGACTCATTAGATGAAGTAGAAGCAAAGTATAGCGCTTGATATAAATTAACAACATTCAAAGTCAAAGATTGAATCTCAAAATTTAATTTTCTTAATTGACTGTTATAATCTTGTATTATTTTAATTTCACTTTCGATAAACAATCTTTGCCTCTGAAACTCTTCATTCCTTTCCATTCTCTCAACATTATTGGTTTCCATTTTTGTTAATGTTTCTCTATTTTCTTTAAGTTGCATATTAGCAACAAATATAACACCTGCGGTACCTAAAATACCACCGGTAAAACTTCCCCAAAAACCAATCCAATCACTGTTACTAGCATCATTTATTTCTGTTAAATATATTAGTAAACCAATAGAAAAGGATAGAATAGAAACAAGTAGAACAGGTTTCCAAAAATTAATCATAACGTTCAACTCCACTATGTAATATATTCCAATTATAAAACATTTTCGTCCAATTCAATAGCAATGTTTAGTTTTATTTGATATCCTACTTAAAACTAAGTTAGGGAGATTAAAAATGGATGAATTTAAAGTATTTGGTATTCCTCTAGAAGTATGGCCTATAATTGGACCAATAAGTGGTGCTATATTTGGAGGATTTATAACATGGTTTGTTTCTTCAAGGAAAATTAATGCTGATTTAAAAGCCAAAACTAGACTAGAATGGATTAAAGAGGTCAGGAGTCTAACTGCGGACATCTTACATGATATAGAACTGATTTCAACTTTAAGTTTTGAATATGAACAGTTTGTGAGAGAAGCAGGAACTTTAACTCAGCCAATAAAGAAAGACTATTTAAAAAAATTCAATACATTAGGTAATAAACTCGAAAAGCATGTTTCTCTATATAAATTATACTTTCCTGTAAAAGGGGGATTTGATTACGATAAAATTGATACGGATGAAAACCAACAGATGCATTTTCAAGCAAACAAAATTTTAAATGAGTATACGAATTTGCAACTAGAGGAAGAACAAGATGAACATGGATTTTATTTCAATCGTAATTACGAAGTCACAATTGACTTTAGGGATTCTACATCTGAATATCTCAAAAGAGAATGGGAAAAAGCAAAAAGAAATAAATAAACCATTAAAAGGTGTACTCCAAATCTGGTAACGTATTTAATTGATTATTTATATCTAGTGGTTGGCTAAGGTGACTTAAATAAGTAACACGTATTTTCCATCTTTATTTTTAGCGATGACAACGGGTTCATCATTACTCATTCTTAAATTCACCTTGTCATTCATATTATTACAATCTGCTTCAAATGTTTGTAATCAAAATCGTTTTTTTTCGCAGTAATCATATAGTTCGACAACTGTTTCTTTGTCATCTTCCCATTCATAAAACATTCTAATCTTCTTTAAAAATCTCCACTATTTCTTTTACCCTGAAATATCTATACAACTTTTCTCCAACTGTTAAAGTTAAATTTTCAACTTTACCCATACTTGCCCAAAGCTGTTGAATTGTAGAAACCTCTACGCCTCTTCTATGATCTCTCTAATTTTATCAATAAACATTTAATCAACCTTTTATCACTCTATTGTACATGGCAAACACCACACAGTAATAAAACATCTCTTTACAAATAGAACATATGTTCGTATAATGTATTTCAAAGGGGTTAATTTGGAATGCAGTTATGAGGGACTTGATTATAGATTTATACCAGATAAGTATTTAGACAAAAACATCCCACAAGGGCGCGGTATGGTCAAATGGCAGCCGTTTGCGACAATGCCAGAACAATTTCAAAGGGTTAAAGAAATGATGAATGAAAATGCAAAAGTGGCAGAACCATCACTTGAAAACACTCAAATTGTCGAACTAGAGGAAGCTTTAAGAAGAAATGAAGGCAGTATGGTTATCTTACGTTACTGGTCTGACGGATTTGAAAAAATAATTGAGTGCTATCTTGAACACATCGACAATTCTTCAAAAATAATTATGTGTCGAAAAGACGATGCTTCTATTTATATTGAGTTTAATCACATTTAGAGGTAATGGATTTCGGTGGCTTATTTGATATAGATATTCAGGGGTGAATGCGATGTATGATTATAACTTAATGCCGAAGAGGGAAATAATCTGTGTGGATTTAAAAAGTTTTTTTGCAAGTGTGTCCTGTATTTTAAAAGGACTGAACCCGATGGAGGTCAAACTTGCCGTTGTGGGTGACACTAAAAGCAAGGGTTCTGTTGTCCTTGCAGCAACACCAGAACTAAAGAAACTAGGGATAAAGACCGGCAGTCGATTATTTGAAATTCCTAAACGGTCGGACATTTACATTATTAATCCGTCCATGAAAGTATACCTGGACTATTCAGCGAAAATCACAAGTATTGCATTAAAGTATGTCGCCGAAGAGGACTTTCATCAGTACTCCATTGACGAGTTCTTTATGGACATTACACACAGTTATAAATTATTTGCAGATACTCCGTATGACTTTTCGTTGATGCTTCAAAATGAGATTCATAAATCGACTGAGATATTTAGTACAGTGGGTATTGGAGATAATATGCTGCTTGCGAAAGTTTCACTGGACATAGAAGCAAAACATACAAACGATGGCATTGCAGAATGGCGGTACCAGGATGTACCGAAAAAGCTATGGCCGATTAAACCATTAAAAGAATTTTGGGGAATTAGTACAAAGACACAAGAAAAACTCCATGCGAAACATATATATAGTATCGGGGATCTGGCCAACTACCCTGTTCATTTCTTGAAACGTGATTTCGGCATTGTAGGAGTAGACCACATTCCATGCGAATGGCATCGACAACAGTTCCATCAGTGAAGATTATGCGCCGTCGTCACCGTCCATCGGTAAAAGTCAGATACTTATGAGAGATTATAAGTTTGAAGAGTTGTATGTTGTATTATTTGAACATGTGGATGAGGTTACCCACCGATTAAGAATGCTCGGTAAAATGACAAGAACCGTATCTGTATCAGTCGGCTCAAAAGACGGTGAACATTTTCGCAAACAATTTACGGTAAAAGAGGGGACCAATAATGCAGATGACATCATGAAAGAGGTCTGGCGTAGTGTAAGACTGATCGCAAATCCTTATCTACTATATCGAACCATCAGCATTTCGTATGGTAATTTAATATCTGATAATGAAAGACAATATTCTATGTTTGATGACTTCGAAAAGATTGAAAAACAGGAAGCACTGGCAAAGACGATTGCGGAAGTCCGGAAACGTTATGGTCATCTAAGTGTGATGCG
>JAHBCN010017147.1:0-18781 GCA_019359885.1 Listronotus oregonensis | reverse complement strand
AACTTGGCCTGGCACCCTATCGTGCGCCTGGATATTTATACCACACCCCGAAAATAGCATGTAACTTAACATATTCAAATTTCTTCTCTTAACACCCTGTTTAACTCTGAGTTTACCATCCCCATTTAGGTCCTAATATTAAATAATCAATTAAGTTGTCCATTTTAATTGTAAAATGGAAAGAAAAAAAAATGGGTGTTATTTAATTAGTCACCAAATTATCCATCGTATAAAGGGGTATGTTTTAAAATAATAGATATGTCACCAACTTATAATAAAATTACAGTACTAGAACACACCAAAACTAACCAAATATAGTGCTACGATTATTACATATTGCTCGGTTAAAAGCTGCCAACGGAAGAATTATCCTGGCTAATTATTTGAAACAAGTCGTAAAAATACCTATATAAGTGAAACAGATCCGCTACAGCCCGTCGGTGGGCAAAACAAAATAAAGCTCTTCTGTCTAGGGTCATAAATGGTTCCTCCTCTGGCAGCTTCTAGTACAGAGACACGTAGGGACACTCTTCTAACTTCCCACTTTGTTCTTTCATCCGTAGAGTGTCTACAATCTGGAAACAGTTATTATATCGAGCATGAAAACTATTTTTTGGGCATAATTTACGGTGAAATAGCCTATTCCGTTCAATGATTTATGGAGCCAAATAAAAAACCTCAACAACGGGGTGCGATTACAATACTTCCCTCACAGCGGGGAAAGTAAAATATGGACCAGAAGTTTTTATTTATATTCTTTATAGTTAATAAATAAATAAGTATGTATATATATATATATATATATATATATATATATATATATATATATATATATATATATATATATATATATATATATATATATATATATATATATATATATAAAAAAAAACAGATACAGTGTGTGTGCGGACGGAGGCACAAAAATATTTATTATTTATTCGACAAAAACATTTTTAAAAAAAGTTCTCTTGTCAAGAAAATAAATTTATGGTACACTTTACAAATTATTTAAGGAATATTTACTTCATCTATTCCTTTTTGTATGCGCTCTTTTAAAATTTCCGTATTATGTGGCAGATTATGTAAAAAAATAACCTTTTGTTTTAAGGCATCCCATTAAAAGAAGTCTGGTATTGTAAGGTAAGGCAACCTAGCTGGATTATGGATTGGTCCAAACCTCTAACCACTTTTAGCCAAAATGGTTATGTAGCTCGTAGTATGTCTGACCAAGGCTGTGAATTTTATTGTTAATGTTCCCAATGATTTGAAAATTTGTATTTAGGCTTTATGTTAGTTTAAAAACATCTTTGTTTTATAAAATGTGTGTTTAAAATAATAAATAATGGTAATGGTACTTTCCTCCTAAAGCATTTTTATGTTTTCCTATTTTCTTAACACCCTGTACAGCCTATCGAAAATTTAAATTTTGTAAATTCATTTTCTCGATAAGCAGAACTTTTTATAAAGATTGACTGTTTGTCGTAAAATGAATAATACAGATTTTTTCTCCCTTGTGCATCCGCGGACACACACACACACACACACACAAATATATATATATATATATATATATATATATATATATATATATATATATATATATATATATATATATATATATATATATATATATATATATATATATATTTTTTCTTGGGTATCGGTCCATATATATATATATATATATATATATATATATATATATATATATATATATATATATATATATATACGCCCCTGTAGAGCAAAAAGGTACCAAGCGCCAAATACAAAATTGTGTAGGAGAGCATAAAAACTGAATTTTTAAATTTATACTTAATTTATTTTTGTGTTTATTCTTTTCTTATGATTTTTGGGGTTTTAATAACGTTGCTATAATGGCTTTTGCCTTATGTTTTTAAAAAAAAACTTTGTATTTTGAAGAAAAGTGTCGTTGGGCCCTTTTTGCTCTTTAGGTAGTTTTGAAATTTGTATTATCTGAAAGCTTCCCTTAAGATACATCAAAACTGCTAAATTAACTGGGTTAAGTAATTTATTTATACAAAACAAGTATCTGTAAAAATTATCACAGACAAAAGCTCAACATAACATAAACCAAATAAATAATGAAAATTCTTGAAAAAGTAGAGTACTTATAATTGAAAGAAAAAAAAAAATTCCTGAAAAAGAAGACTTATAATTGAAAGGAAATAAAAAATTCTTGAAAAGAGTAAACTAGTAACATAATCCCGGGGAGAATTTGGGGTTTTATTGGAGTATGGTAAACTTAAAATTGATTGAGGATCCTCTGGTATAATACCATCTCGACAGAGCCCAAGTCTTTAAACTTTTTTAAACTTATTGCTATTTTCTTCGAGTGCCTTTGGAATAAGATCTTCCGAATCCTGTTGCGCATGTGCAGGTGTATGTTATAACCCTCCCGGGGTAAAAACGAATAGCGGAGCTCAATCCCCAATATCCCTTTTTGATAAACTTAAGTGCACTTATGCTTGCCCATTTCACAGAAAATGTTTGGTTATTGTGGTTAGTTGGATGTTGTGGATATTGTTCCAACCGTCAAAGTCACCATAGTTTAGTTTAGTTACCGCAAATCTCTGGTTTAGGGACTTAGTTGTTTTAATGTAGGCCACTGGGAAGGTGCCAAACCCCCCGGCAAAGGACGTATTGTGCTATGTATCGTATCAGCACCCAAGGGGATCCCTTTTTAGAAAAAAATTTTAGCCTATACTTTATGGGGTCATTTTTTGGGCATGGTACAGAACATCGAAAACATAGTTTTATTCTTTTGTCCGGAAAAATTTGCGTACAAAAATAACCTTCAATTCCTGCTTTTTCTGCCAAAGGGGTTCCAAGTGCCAGCCTAAGGCGCTTGGCACCTTGTGCACAACCATTTTTAGAACAACTTGGGGCCCACCATAACCAGACACTTGGCACCTTTTTGCTCTTATTTATGTTTAACTTGTAGCGCTTGTACCCTCGATCTGATATTGTTGGTCCGGCGCTTGGCACCTTTATGCCCATCGATCGGGCACTTTTTGAAATGTCATTTGGCGGAAGAACCCCAAAATTGCTAATTTTGGCGCTTGCCCCTTTTTTACAGGGGCGATATATATATATATAATATATATATAAAATACTCATTCTATATTTAAAATTTATAAAAAAAAGAAAATTTGGGGCCAGTTAAACAACAAATAATAAATTTTTTACGTCACAGGCTTAAAGGCCTTAGGGGTTTTTTATTTCATGATTTTTTTAAATTAAAAAAAAACAAGTTAAAAATAAAAAAAACCCTTTGAAACGAATAAAGTTTTTAGAATATTCATCTTTTAACTAGTTTTTTACATTTTAAAAAAATTATAATATTTTAAAAATGTATCAGCTAAGAACTAAGAAACATTAATATGAATTTTTCAAAAATTATTAATATCCTTTTTCTATACATTTTTAAACAGTTGTTGTTGATGTTACCAAACTTCTTAAATAATGCATTTAGATGTAAGTATACCTAAAATTGAGAAATATTTGTTTTTTTATTGTATTTTTTTTTTTTCCATATTGTAGACCTGAAGAAAAATAAATACTGAAAGCTCGTTAAACCAAGAAGTGTTTTCACTTTAATTAGCCCCTCCTGGACCGATACCCAAGAAATTTATTACCTTTATATATATATATATATATATATATATATATATATATATATATATATATATATATATATATATATATATATAAAAACAAATTTTTTCGCAATACATCGTGTAAATTGTAAAATACTTCCCCGCGGAATCATAAAAACTAGTATTGCCTTTAATGACCTGTTTGACTGATTACCGTGAGAAGTTAATAAACTTGCTGGATTGAGATGTGATGTGTACAGTAGCGCACCCTGGATTTTCGTTTGGGGGACTCTACCACATATAGCAATTTGTTATTAGAGTCACTGTTACTTACAATTTAAATTATATTTTTAAAGGGTGTAAGTTTCTCAGTCATCTGCAAATGCAGACGGGTCAATCGACTCTATGCGTGTACAAGACTATATCCTAGCACCTAGACCGAAGAGGTTCCTTCTGGCAGGTACCCCGGGACTCTTTTTTAAAAAATTAATTCGCCACAACACTATAGAACTATAAGTTCCACGATAACAAGAACTAAATCATGACATTCGATACATCGTATGGGACCAAGTTGCTCTAAATGGATGCTGCGAGACTCAGGACCAAAGGTTTTAATCGACTAAAGTAATTAATACTTTCTTTTAGGAGTATTATAAAAAAAATACATGGGTTATTACCAGTAATAAACCTTCATATTAATGCCGCTGAATGTGCTACTTGTTTTTTTTTATATTTCAATTAAAAAATACTCATTAACAATAATTTACAGAAGCCTAGACGTTAGATTGTAATCTGTCTTCTAAAGAACTTAATTATTTTAAAATTAAACAAAAAAGATACAATATTTTCTTATTTATGGCTCGTCTTTGAAATCGTCTTATTTTTTTCGATACGTTTTAATAAAAATAATTTTATATTTAATTTTAATAACAACAAAATTAAATAATTTTGTTGTTCTGTATCTATATAAAAAATTTGCGATAATACCCGAAAAGCCTGAACGTAAAAAACAAATGAGTTGACATAAACTATTAAATTTCTTTTCCTCTACTTGTAAGCAATATTTTGGGTAAGTTATCGTGTATTTTAATTTATCTTAACCAGGTTTTTGGGTCAATGAGAAATAAATAACCCCTTAATAAGAAGGTCAGGGAGTTTATTCTTTGAAATGTTCGCCAGTATCCAAGTGCATTCGCTACAGCCGACTGCATAAGGCTAGTCGTTCACTGGGAACGGAAAGCTACGTCAACTAGTCAATTTTTAGAAGAATACCAATATATACCTAGATACAAAAATAAGTCAGGTAAATCACTACTACAAAAACAATACAATATAAGCGTCATCAAATAATATTTCATAACCTACAATTAAACTAATAAAAATATATTGATTGCGACTCGTGTACAGTACGTTCCACAATAATTCGTTGATTTCTCGTTTTACCTGCTACTGTTAGTCGTAAAACTCAATATACTTTGGGTACCCGCATGTAGGTCCGGACTTAAAATTTTCTTTATTTATTATTGTACCTACTTTTTGGTATATTATGTAGGTTAAAGGCAAATTGTAGGTGTTCAATATAAAGCAGAGTCTTTTCGTCTTAGTTAATCACTCCTTTGGAGTTTGTCAAGGGATTTTCGTGTGTGTTATTGAACATCCAAAATAGCTAACCTAAACTATTAATATTAGCAGGTAATCAGGACCTGTACCCTTTCAAAAGGTGCGGTGCCTACACAATAAATATTTGTCAGGCAACCTATTTATGGTTGGTTTTTTCACTGAGGGTGGTAATTTAAATTTTATTGCGGTCAAGAAATCAACGAATTATTGTGAAACGTACCATAACGCAACAATTGTAGCAACAAGGATGTAAACTATAATTTTGCAACCATGAACGGTCTACGTAGCAACTACGTTGTCGAGTGCTGTTGCATAGTCTTGCTCACGCGTATAACTAACGTTAATTCCGTTTTTTAATTATAAATTTTAAATATTAATTTGCAAAATGAACCAGGGAGAAGCTTCTAATTACTGACTACAGGGAGCTACTAAGGGAGCCCAACTGTTAAATTTAAAAATGTAATGAAATTTTTAAATTTGTTTCAAAAAGTCGGGAGCCCCGTCTGGTCCCCTCAAGCATACGCCACTGGGCTGAAATAAATGGTTCCATATATTTTTTGAAGTTTTAAAGAGAACATTACGTGATTTAAACTTCCGATATTTAAATCAAAACCGCAAATCTTTCTAATCGAAAAAGATTGTTTTGTGGCAAACAATTTTTTTTAAAGAAATACGTGACCATCCGCTTAATGCAAAAAATATTCTGACGAGGCAATAAGGCTCGCCTGCTTAATAGAATTATGAAACTTCAACATTACATGTGCATTTCTTAACTGATTTTTCAACAGAGTTTCAAATCTACTTCAGTAAGAACCCTTGATTATTATTCATATAGGTAAGTGACTCTAATGGTCTCAATATCTAGAAATTTAGGTTGACTCATAAATATAACCGCTGAAATTTTTAAAAAGAGGTTTACGTCCGTTTTGATGCGCGTAAAGCTCGGTTCGGCAATCATAGATAATGCGGCATATCGCAGTCAGAGAGTGCAAAATACCAACGTTTGCTTGGCCGATTTAATCGAATGGTTAAAATCAAAAGACAATAGACCATTTGTTAAAATTATTTGGTAAAGTAGAGTTTATATATATACACATCGATATAGTTAATATTATATTGGAGGTCGTCCATTGATCACGTGAGGCTCGAAAGGGGGACAGGAGGTTCGACAAAAGAGATGTTTTTATTTGATTTCTTCGCTTTTTACCAACACCAAGGTTATATAGTTAAATTAGTATAAGAATAAAAATTTCACACCAACATTTTTCGACCAATAAAATACAAGCATTTCTCAAGGTTGCCATGGTAACCTACGAATTTTTTCGGAAATTTTCTCTTCCTGGGGTACCCTGGAGGGTATTATAGTGGAAATTTTTTGACATAAGTAAAAGTTACAATTGACAATACACAACTCTATAAAACGTTTTTTGTTAAACTTATTTATATTATATTATTTGAAAAAAAAACTCGAAAATAAAGAAAGTTAAAGAATAAGTATATTATAATTTATTTACTTCTTAGAGACAAACGATTTCGCAACAATTTTTAAATGTACCTTGAATTCTTTTTCTACTTCCTTCTTTTTTCTACTTATATTACTGACGAATCTGGTGTTTCTATGTAACTAAAATTGCTAAAAAAAAGTTTGAACCATCCTTAACGCCTAGGTTTTATAGGGCATAGATCTATGGTAGACTTATTGCTGAAATAAAATTTTCTACCAGTTTTAGTAAAGTAAACTTAATATTCGAAAATAATGTAAGATATATTACATCCGAAACTGATGCTTCTATGTAACTATAACTTCCATGTAATTTTCAAAATATTCGTGAGCCCGAAAAAAAATTCCGGAAATAATTTGACTTCTAATGGTATTACTAGTAAAAATTCGGTTTTCTTTAAAATGAAAACATAAAAAGTAGCTAAAAAGGTTTGATATGAACTGGCGCGCTTTCTTATTATGGACTATTTTTACAGACACGTGCGGGCAGCGACCCATTATAAGCCAATATATTTTTGCCGTTTATTGTGGCTTTTAAATCGGTGGGCGCTGGAGCTTTACTCTTTACTTTCCCGCCGGCGAAGAAATAAGTGTTATCATATCAATATTTATTAAGTGAAAACAGAACTAAACTTTTTATTTATTACTCAATTGAATATTAAATATACTTAGTCTATAACTGTTTATCAATACGAAAAAAATAATTATTGTTAACAGTGTTACATTACTATAGCAACTATTCACCGACACTGGTCTAAGCCGCCTTGCAAACCCACTTATCTTTAATAATTATTACTATTAAAAAAATATGTTTGCATTAATTTGTCGACGCCGACGTTTAAAGACCAAACAGCATATTTTATTTGGAGAAAAAGTTACTTTTTTATGGCTTGCTCTCTATCACTAGCCGCACTCCGTTCGGCTGTTAAACACGAGCGCGCCATGAAAAGTATCACTTTTCCAATATAGATTTTATTTAAAGAAACTTAAGGATTTTGCCACTGGAAATTCCTTTTCTCTTCCTTTACTCCCCTTGGCACACCCTAAGATCAAAAATGACTCAATGGCTTGTATTTTTGTTTTATAGTAGAACTGCAGTGTTAGCGATTAATACATATTACTTCATACATGATTTGGCAACCTTGCATGCGTTACGTATAACCAGCTTAAGTGCCTCGGCACCGAGGTGCAGGTGAGGTACACCACCGACTGCATCGAACGGTTCCTTTGGCTGCCGCCGCCGCGTTTTCTTTGTTTCCGATAGTGCTTTTCCGCTGACGGCTGGTCGGTCGGTACCAACGACGTCATCGTGGGTTGTTGACACAATCGGGTACTACTTGTGCCTTTTGCTACGCTTAATAAGGCAGTACTGGTGTTGCTTATTGTTGCGTTAGATAATTTACTATCCGACTAAATAATCATTTTTGGGCGGATGTATCACGGCTAAATATGTGCTTTGTTGTATAATTTATTTGTTTTTTTAAGGATGTTTTTTTTGTTGTTTTCTAGGATATAAGAAGTTTTATATATTAAATGATTATGTAATGTAAATTAACTTTGGCAATACTTGTATTATAACACATTGATAAAAGCATTTTTTTTCCTTTTCCGTGAGAAATTAGTATTGTATTAGTTTCGACTTTCACCAAGTAAGGTCACGCGATTTGAAAGCTCCGGCTTTTTCGTGGAAACCGACCGCAGTGGCGCGGAAAAGCGTGTTTTTACTCGTGAAAATCGAAGGGGAACTCGCCGCCAATTAACACAGGGTTCTTTCTTTTGAGGCTAAGCACTGTAAGTGGTTTAAGGCCTAGTTTCTGATGCTTTTACATTTCGCGTGGTGCACGAGGTCATCTTCCTATGGCGGAGGATAGGTGCCGCGCGTGGCATGAGACGTCAGACTAACAGCAAGCTGATTGTACGCAATACCAGTAGCAGTTCTTGGTTAGATCACCGTTAATTGTGCCTTTTATCGATTAAATTGTGAATTAGTCGGAATTTCTGGGTGCTAGAAAGCTAGAGATCCAGATTTTTTTATCGACAAAGCCCGGGAAAGCTCATGTTACGACATAGCAACACATGACTGGAAGGGAGTGCTGGCTGAACGGCGCTGGAATTTAAAAAGATTGGCAGCCAAGGCCATAATTGGATATGAATGAATGAATTGTATTAGTAGTAAGATTTTTGCACATTGGGGTCCCTAAATCGCGAAAAGTATTTTGCCCGTCTCCCTGTCGTCCTGTTGGCGTTCTGGCTAAGTCTTGTTGGGTGGACCAAATTTTTAGTTTAGGGTCTAAATGACGTTAAGCATACTTTTTTCTTATGTAAACATATGGGTATAAAAATTTGCTACTCAAATTTAAACAGTCTCCACTAGGGTAGATTAAATATGATTTTCTTCGGTGTAAACATGTCGATCCTTTTTGGTGGACCAAAGTGACAGCTTTGAGCTTTGACAGTTTGCGCTTTGCAAGAAAAGCGGCGAATTTCAGTCAATCTACAAAATATTTTGTTGTTTTTACGTTTTTTAAAGTTCTGTAAGTATTTTTCTGCCACTTTTTTCTTAATTAATTTAACAATACATAATAAAAAAAACACAGGGTTTGGTTCTAATTATGTGGTAAACTCTTATTTTGGTACTAAAGTTAAACCCGAATTAAATTGATCCACAAATTAAGTTGGTGTAAACACGCCATATAAAAT
The DNA here is from genome assembly GCA_019359885.1 of Listronotus oregonensis. Classification (NCBI taxonomy): domain Eukaryota; kingdom Metazoa; phylum Arthropoda; class Insecta; order Coleoptera; family Curculionidae; genus Listronotus; species Listronotus oregonensis. The sequence goes on along the minus strand of JAHBCN010017147.1, from coordinate 9,337 downwards.
ACCGCTTACCTAGGCCACTCAGTATAAAATATACTGCTTTTAATTTAATAAAATAGTTTCAAACGAATAATAGGAACAAATTGTAGTTTAAAAGAAAATAAATCATTTCTTAAATATTATTTTAAAATGTTGTTGGCTTCAATCAGATTACTTCATACTATCGTAAAATCGATTGATGGAATGTAACAGTCATAATAATAAAGCACGATCTTTTCCGCCGTCAATGCCAACCAAAAAAAAATCAGATTATTTTATATAATTTTAATTTTATGTTTTAGGTTTGATCACTTTCAATTCAATTTCTAATAGTTTAAATTAAAATATTAAAAATTATTTTATGATATAACATGACTTTATCCATAAAATTTTTCATTTTAAACTAATTAATAAATAATTAAACACATATTTATAATCAGTCATAACATAATTGTAAGCTTGGCGGTGGGCCGTATTTGGACAACAGCTTGTATGACAGCTTTGGGTCAAAAAATATTATATAATTTATACCTTTTGGTAAAAAAAATACTTAAAGTAATATATTTTCTGTATACTAAAGTATTAAAATCTCTTACGGGGGCCTTAAGCTTGGAAAAAGTCGGTATTTCTGTCCGTAAATTTTTTTATCTTGCTAAGACAATAATTTTTGTGTGTAGGTTGGGCTTTCCCTGGTTTGAAACCAAATATACATTTTTATTTAACCTTCAAATTTTTAAAAGGAGGAACGTAAGTATTGTTACGAGATGAGAAATATAAATAGTTCTGTTGTAGAACCCTTAAAGAATTTTCTAGTATTATTCTTGCATTTTATAAGGCGTAGTATAAGAATAATCCAAGTGATGTTTCTGGAATATTAAAGAATATTAAGAACAGTATTATAACCATGGTTAACCCTAATAAGTGATAGTTGTGATATTGTAAAGTAGTAAATAAAATGGTGTTAAATTGTACAGTGTCTGAATTGTCAGACCCACGTACTGAAAGTTAGTTAATCGTAACAGTATTTTGCATACAGTGGAAGTTTCTAAATTGGAATAAATTCAATAAATTAAGAAAGAGTTATTATTTGGGAAAATGCTCCGTCCCATCAATTAGTATTTTTAGTCACGCTTATATGACGAAATAAATCAGATTTGGTTAGCATTGATAAATTTTTTTCAATACATGCCAAAAATTTGGGGTATGAGGTTTTCGCATGTCCAAATTTCGGAATTCCAAAAAACATTTAAAACTTCTTTATAAAACACCCTGTATATTTAAAAGTTACACCTGATTAGGTACAATGTCTTCGTGAACAAAAAATGTTCTACGAAAGTTTTTGATAGGCATTAAATGTATCGAAAAAATTAAGTTTTTAAAAACGAACCAATAAATAAGGTTTGTGTCCTAATAAAAAAATGTTAATTTTTATATATATTCTTAAATTGACTTTTTGTGTTTTGAAATTTTAAGTAATTATTGTTTCCTTTTTTCATTTTCTAACTTAAATCTCATATTTATCATACAAATTAAATTAATTCTGTTGTTAACAAAAAAGAATACCTAGTGTTCTTCAGGAATCGAAGGAAAAAATAAACAAAGATGGCTAAATTTCACATATTTTTTTTAAATATGAGAGAACACCAAATATGGCGCTGTTCAGTCCTTGTAGGATAAACCTGTACAGGGGAATTTTATTTACATTCCCAATATTGATATTGCTTTGTTAAATGAATTATAGTTAAAAAAACTAAAAAACACGCATTTCCAAATCAAAATAAAAAGAAAAAAATAATTTTTAACAATTCAATTATAGTAAAAAAGCTGGGGTGATTTACAACATTTAATATCAAGCACCCACGCTTTATATGGAATGCGCAAGGATTGTATTTGATGTATATATATATATATATATATATATATATATATATATATATATATATATATATATATATATATATATATATATATATATATATATATATATATCATATATAGCGTTCACAATAACGCTTTTCAAAATATAATGCTTGCGATTAACTAATTAACCTGTGCAATACACTTTTTGTTTCAACTTTGCCAGATAAAGACAAATTTAATTTAGATTTAATATAGACCATTGAAAGTTAAGAAAACTATAAGAACCTGTTAAAGTTTATCTCTGAGTTAACAGAAACTTGGAGATTAAAAACTTCGTCGAAGTTTCCGCATTTAGTAGCTCTTGTGAGAAGTTACAACGGCTCCATTTTCCGCGATGAAAAACTTTTACAAATAACTTGCCAACTTTAAAATAGTTGGTTCATTTAATTTAGCATTTTGTTCGTAAAAGCATTTTTACTTTTTATTCATTATAAAGTGGTCGCTTATGCAGCGCTTTGACTATTACATAAAAATAATTTGTTGAATTGCTTTGAATAAAAATAAATAATTATTAGACGAATTTTTCTTAATGTCGTATTCCCATTTACCACTACATTTCTTTAGTTTTTTTTTAAATATATTTTGGAATTTCTTAAACATAATTAGATTCTGCGGATGAAAAGTATTGGTGGTAAACAGTCCATATACACTGCAATTTTTCGAATACTAAATTCGTAGACCGTAATAGATATTTACGTTATAAGTCCAGAAAATTAACTTTTGCAGTAAAGATGAGATGTTTACGGACGAGGCTACGAAGGAGAGGAGTCTGGCATTTCGAAAAATACTGTACTGTCGATATTTATGTTTTGAAATAATAACGCATTTTTAACCTGCTACGTATATCTACAAAATAATTGTCTGTTTTGGAAACGGATTTTAAGATTTTTGTATTCAGGAAACGCAACTGTCCTGTCTTATTTATGTCAAGGTAAACAGTAAAGTCAGTTGAAAATTAGTGTTATTTTACAATCATACAAAATTGACGAAATGCAGGAAAATAGTGGAAATCTGATTCCTGGTGAAATTTTTCAAAAATCTAATGAGGCTACAGGGCAGCTATTACCAAAAAAATCGGCAGAACTGTATGAGAAAGATTTTTTGTCCTTTTCTCAATGGAAATGTGAGAATAAAGTAGATTTCGTATACAAAGACTTAATTATGGCTTATTTTTATGACCTTGTAAGTAAATATGACGAATTTAAATAAAAATTTAGTAGTCAGCTTTTGACTAAGTACCTATTGACTTTTACAATATTGAGCCCGGTAAAAAAAGGGTAATTTTTTACTTACCGGGCCCACGGCCGAATTTATTGAAATATAGATACTGGGTTTTTTGGGCGCTGATCAGAATCTAAAGTCAAGTTTTGTCGGACACTTTTAGTTTTGAGTTATAACGCCCCACTCGGACAATCAACTGCACAAACTTTCATAAAATTCCTCCTCTTAAAACTGATTACACCCAAAATTGAAGATTTTACGGAAATACACTTATTATTTTATAAGATAAATGTAATTTTACCTGGTTTGACAAATATTTTTAATAAAAAAAGCACAACAAAAATAATAATTTTAATTTTATAAATAACAAAATTGTTTAAAGATTTTAAACAGTTTTATGTTGGTACGCCAGGGACCCGCGAAACAATTGAATGGCTTACTTTTTAAATTTAAATCGCGAAGAATAAAAATAATTCAAATTTATAATGTACCAACATAAAACTGTCTAAAACCTTTAGAAAATTTTGTTGACATTTATAAAATTAAAATTTATATTTTTGTTGTGCTTTTTTTTATTAAAAATATTTGTTAAAACCAGGTGAAATTAAATTTATTTTATAAAATAATAAGTGTATTTCCATAAAATCTCCCAATATGGGTGTAATCAGTTTTAAGAAGGAGGAATTTTAGGAAAGTTTGTGCAGTTTAAGGTTAGGTCCAAGTGGGGCGTTATAATTCAAAAACTAAAAGTGTCCGACAAAATTTGACTTCAGATTCGTGATCAGCGCCCCAAAAAACCCCAGTATAGTAAATTTCAATAAAATCGGCCGTGGGCCCTGTAAGTAAAAAATTACCAAAAAAGTTTTACCGGACTAGTCCAGTAAAACTTTTTTTACCGCACTTAATACTGTAAAAGTTCATTTTCCGGACCAAATATAAGTATCTAAAAGTACGTTTGACAGTACAGTATAAAATAAAAATACTTTTCTTGAAATTTCCAAATGTCGACGTCCATAATTCGTAAGGTTAGTCGTCCATTGGGACCGGAAAGCTGCGAATTACGAAAAAGGCGAATTTAGGTGAATGCGATTCGCACGAAAACCTGCGAAATACCATGGTCCATTGCCACAGAACTTTTGCGAAATTCAACTTAAAAGCGTGTGTTGGGATCGTTCGTTCATTGACTTGCGAACACGGACGTTGATGACTTTGCGTAACTTTTCGCAGCTTCCGGTCCCAATGGACGACTAGCCTAAGTGGTAATAAAAAAAGGCATTATTTAGTCACTGCCAAGTGTCCTATTATATTTTAATAATTTTCATGCGTATTTTCCTTGTTAAGTGTCACAAGTGATATAAGCAAATCCACAAAAACAATAATCTGTATGTTCGACGAAACAATGCGTAATAGTTAAAGGCTACATTAACTAGGGACAAGACTAATGTCGCATGACCACGCAACAAGTCATAGACCGAATCCGTTTGTTTTTATCACATTAGGTCATGCACGTGCATATCAAAGGTGTAGTAGGAACAGGAAAAGAAAAAAACAAATTGTTTACGTCATTCCGTATTGGACAGAATTATATGTATTATGTAATTAATATTCTACCAAAAACACTTGTTAAATAAGGGCCAATTTCCTATCCAAAATTATTGGCCTCTTAAAGTACTGAGATTAAATTAAAAGTTCTTTTTTGACTAGGCAAGTTTTTTACTGATCTGTCTGTTTTAATAATGTTCTATTTTCATTAATACAAACAGTTTGTTTCAGTGGTACAGAAATATCAGTCAGAAACTTGCCAAGTCAAAAAAGAACTTGGTCTAAAGTCGAGAATTTTTGGAATGATCTTTTCTTATTTAAAATAAACTGCATACATTTTAAATTCTATGACAATGACCTCAGAAACTCAGGTTCAATCATATTGGAAACTTCAAAAATACTTCCTATTACCGCCGCATTCACATTTTTTTTAAATACGAGGAAAACCACAAATATGTCCCTATTCTGTCCTCGTTAGAGGATCCTGTAGCTTTAACAATCCGAAAATTATGCAAAAAAATCACGTAAAACATTCTTTCAACTCTCCCTTAAAGGGGCTCCAGCTTCCTTGAGAAATAGTTCTCAGGTCATTATTATGGAAACGTTTGCTAAGCCTAAGAGCCAGTGACCGGCTACCTGTATATATTTGACCAGACCTGGATTTTTACACAGTGAGTCCCTTATACCTACCATACATGAAATGGAGACTCACTAAGCCCAGCGTGGCTGTCTCTTCTGGTAATCAGGTGGGACAGGTATCGAAACTGGACTGATTTAAAATGTATTTGACCACGTCTGCCATTTGAAAATTTAAAAAATATATTACTATAATCATCGAAAAATAAAAATGGCAGACCATTACCGCGCGTCTAACATCGTGGCAGACAATCTTGAAGGTACCAAAAAGTATGAAATTTTAAAAGTAACTGACCAGGTCTGCCATTAATACAGTTTGTTTTTTATTATTAAATTTAAAGAAAAGTTATTCTTTATAAAAAGATCTGCGTTATCTAAAACCTTGAATGCAACCATCAGATGCCAAAATTTACCAGTCGTATACGAGGTTTATCAAAAAAGTTTTTTTTCTCCAGGGTAAAGTACCTCCTTGGGCTTTTTGTGCCTAATCTCCCATCATCTTTTATACCAATCCTCCCATTAGTCTGGTTGGTTGATATATTCCTGTGGGCTGATTTTCGGTTGCCGAAGTACCTTTACTTTTAATAATATTGAAAATTATGATAAAAAAAGATGTTTGGAAATATTTGTCAAATATTCGACATTGTTTATTTACGTTAAAAAATTTTTTTGACATTTTCTCTGCGATAAAGTTAAAAATGTAAGTTTGCACATTACTGCATTACATTTAACAACTTTAAATTTGATAAACCAATTCTAAATAAATAAAAAATGTTTTTTAATGTAAATAAACAATGTTGAATACTTGAAAGTCATTTATAAACATTTTTTCTTTATAATAATTTTCGATATTGTCAAAAGTAAAGGTACTTTACCCTGGAGGATAAAAATGTTTTTTGATAAACCTTGTATACGACTGGTAAATTTTGACATCTGATGGTTGCATTTAAGGTTTTGGACCATGCAGAACTTTTTATAAAGAATGACTTTTTTTCGTTAACCTAATAATAAAAAAAATTCCGAATGCCGCCAACTTACGCACACATTTTTGACAAACCTCTTATACGACTGATAAAATTTGACATCTGATGGTTGCATTTAAGGTTTTGGACCACGAAGAATTTTTTATAAAGAGTAACTTTTTTTGTAAACTTAATAATAAAAAAGTTTCTCATATGCCGGCAATTTACGTAGACAAACTGTATTAATGACAGACCTAGTCAATTACTTTTAAAATTTCATATTTTTTGGTATTTTCAAAATTGTCTGCCATGATGTTAGACGCGCGATAATAGTCTGCCATTTCGATAATTATAGTAATATATTTTTAAATTTTCAAATGGCAGAGTGGTCAAATACATTTAAAATCAATCAAATTTCGATACCTATCCCACCTGATTACCAGAAGCGATAGCCAAGCTGGGCTTAGTAAGTCTCCATTCCATGTATGGTAGGTACAGAGAACTCACTGTGCAAAAATCCAGGCCTGGTCTAATACATATAGGTAGCCGGCCACTGACTTTTAGGCTATATCGTATTTTATGTAAAAATATTGTACTCTAATTTCCAAACACTCTGTATATATTTATAAAATCGATTCATAAAAATATCCCTACTGTCGCAATTAATAATTAATAGATACTAGACGCATCACAAAATTGAAAAGTACACAGTCCGTTAACCTTTGTATCATAAATGTTTTATTTGTTTCATTCGCATTTACCTACTCGTAACTGCCAATCATTTCAGGTAGATGGAGGTTTCAGGTTATGGTAAATTATAAGCCATTTTCAAGCCATATTAAAGTCGGCCCTATTGTGTTCGCGATGTGGACGTTCAACCGTATCTTTAAACTTCTTTAAACGATTATTTACTGTAAATGGCTGACGTCCACCATTCAACATATTTTCGTAGTTTCTATTTTTTTCTTAATATTTAAAAGGCAGTGAATATTCGTCCATACTTGTAATGTATCTTTATTGTAATGTGTGGAAGAATATGTTTTTAAATTAAACTTCCACATACGAGAATGGAAAGAAGAGCAAAATAACAGCTTCTTCTTCTTCTTCTTTTTCTTCTCATAGAGCCGTCTTGATTCACTACCGGAGGCAGCGCAGCCTCTTGGGCTTATTGTGCCTAATCTCCATTATCTTTTATATTAATCCTCTCCTAAGTTTTGTTCCTTCTACAAGTCTGTATAACCCCGAGACTGGTTGGTGGATATATTCCTGTGGGCTAATTTTCGGTTGCCCAAATAATGCATGTCTTTTGTGATTCAAGGCTTCACATTCGCACAGGATAGGGTAGGCTGTTTCTTCTCCCTCGTCGCACATTCTGCAACTTGGGTCCCCATCGTACGAGCCTATCTTGTGTAGGTATCCTCTTAGGTTATCGTGCCCTGTTAGCAACCCTACTGTTATGCGAAGTTTTTTCCTACTTTGTCTGAGTAGTTCTTTCTTCGTTCTTTTGGATGGCCTTTAGAACTTTTCCATGTCTAATTTATGATCCATTATTCCTTGTGTTTGTTTCGGATCATTCCTGGTTTGCCCTCGTGCTGTGGTTTTGGTCACTCTAAGGGCAGGTTCTGGTCCAAAGTATGGTGTAGATGATCCCTGTCTCGAAAGCTCAACCGCTTTTTCGTTGCCTTCTAATCCCGAATGCCCTGGTATCCACAGGAGAGTTACCATGTTGCGTTCTCCCAGGACTTCCAGTTCTCTTTGGCATTTCCACGTCAGCTTGGACGATACCTTGGAAAATAACAGATTTAAAACTATTTTTATAATTTACGTCTGCGTGTGGCTCAATATCTTTATTCCATTAATGCTCGAGAGCCTTTATGCCATTGCTGTAGACTGATTTGTTCAGTTCTTTAAAATAGGCATATGTGGCAGCAATCACGTCTAAATCCAAGGCAAATTTTTTACCAGTAAGAAAATTTCTTAAATTTAGAAACAAATGGAAATCCGATGGAGCCAAATCTGGTAAATAAGGTGCATTAGAAACCAGCTCGAAGCCTAACTGATGAATTTTTGCCATGAAAATTAGCGATTTGTGGCAAGCTGCATCATCCTGGTGGAATAGAATTTCCTTTTTTGCTAAACCGGTACGTTTCTCGTAAATATTTTGGTTCAACTGGTCAAGTAAGTTGGCGTAATATTTTAAAAACTATCAACCCACTGGAATGTGTCAAATTATTATATTTTTTTGGTACAATTTTTTAGCATTTTAAATGAACTGAATGACAGCTTTTCAGAGCTGGGGCGGATCCTTAAAAAAAGGAATCGATTTAGGGATCCGGATCCTCGTAAAGGAATCGAATCACCAATACGAATCACGAATATCACGATTCCTTTTTTTAAATTTAATTTAATTTTTGTAAGACACCCTAAATAGCTATAATAAAATATCTCATTTGAAAGACCCTTAAGGTTATCTTAAGAATATGACACATTAAAAAATTATGAAGATCGAGCAATTAAATCTTTTAGGATCAAATGCAAGTAAAATTTATGCACGTTTTTGGATACACATTGGACACACACGGTTGAGGAAAAATGTTTCATTTAAATGTTGTTTTTCTGGACCTGAAAACAACATATTTTGGGTAAAAATCACATGTTAAATGTGTTTCCTAATTTAAGGATTTTAACAGACAGATGTTTTAAAATTCTTTATCTCTATTTTCCAAAAATCAATGTAATGCTGATTAAATATCTTAGGTAAAAATTTAGAAAATTAAAATGGAATATCCAAATGACGGATTTTGGCATTTATAAACCAATTTGGCTCAAATTCAGGATATAAGGGTTTTTAGGGGCTAGGTCAAAATGGAAATTAGGATTCTTAGGTCAAAATTTGGAAATGGGGTATTTCAAATGGCTGATTTTAGCATTTATATACCGATTTGCCTTAAACTCGCAAATATAAGAAATCGATTCAGATTATTTAGAATTAAAAGGAATCGATTCGGATCCGCAACAAAAAAACTTTAATTTTAACTCAAAATCGCATTTTTACAAAATATTGCCTATTTAGTATTTTT
>JAHBCN010017146.1:0-18637 GCA_019359885.1 Listronotus oregonensis | reverse complement strand
GTCTCAGAGGACCTTGTCGAAAATAGGTGTGAAATAAATCTTTTTTTTCTAGATTAATAACCAAAATAAAATTTTTTGTCCTTTGATTTTTTCCCCATCATTTGGTTTTAAGAAACAAATAAAAAAATTGAATTTTTGGGTCCCTACTATAGGTAACCCGTTGAAATTAAAATTTAATTTTTTAAATTTTTTTTAATGGTATCCAGAGACTTGCCATAAATTGGTTTAATTTTTTTAAAGAAGGGTAAAAAAATAAAATATAAAAAAAAAAAAAAGGTATTTTTTTTTATAATCTGTATTTTTTTGTAAAATTATTTTTGATAAGGTGTCCCCTAAACCCATATGTTTAGTTTTAATTAAATTTAAACCCCCCAAATCCCTTTTATTAATAGAAATACTATAACAAATCAAGAAAATCGGGGAAGTATTTAGGATTTTTTTTTTTTTTTAACACTTACATTTTAGAAAATATGCTTTTTCCGATCCATAATTATGCTTTTTATTTATATTTTTCAAAAAAGAACCCCCCAAAATTTGGGGGGTTTTTTTGAACACCCCGTATTTGGTCAATTTTTTTTGTTTTCTTATTTTTTCATTATATATTTTTTTTTTTTTCTGAAGCATGGTGGCAGTAAATTGATACACCGCCACATTTAACCGCGTTTACAAAGAATTATAAAATTAATAAGTAAAAATTTACTATTTTAAAACTGTTGAGGTTTTAAAAAAATGTGAAACTAAAATTAAAATAAATGTTTTCTGAGACCATAAAATCATATTTAATTTTTTTACCCTGTGAGTAGAAAAAAAAAAATAAGAAATGATCTACTAAATTCAGTAAACTGTTCTTCAAATGATTTAATCAGATTTATTTAATGTTTTAGATATTTTAAATAAAAGAAATTTATTATTTGCTAAATAAATGACATCGTGTCCTTCACTCTCTGAGAGCAAAATTTTTTATTGTAATTGAATTGTTGCATAAAAAAATTTTAAAAAATTAAAATTTAAAAAAAAAGGGAATGTAAATATATAATAAATACGTAGTATCTTTTTGTGGGGAGTCATGTATTTAAACACGTCCTTTTGTGTACTCCCCAAAAAAATTTTACCTTTAGATTTCCCCAAAAAATTTTTTGGGCCCTGGGCCAGAAGAAGAAAAAAATTTTCCAGAAACTATTGAATCATACCAACTGGCATATCCTTGAAACAAAATAAAGAAATCCCTTAAAAACCCCAAAAAAAGGGGGATCACGTTGGGTGACAAGTCTACCACCGTTTTGTAAAAATGCTGGTTGGATATTTATCTTCGAGATGAATATAGTTTGGGGTTTTCTAAAAACGATTGACGTTAAAAAAGGGGAAAAAAATAAATAATAAAAAAAACGTTTAATAAACTTTAATTTTCAAATTGTGTTATGATTAAGGAAACATATTTAACAGATATAGTGTGAAATTTTTCCATAAAAACGAACATTAAACGGGTTTTTTTAAAAAAAAAAAAATTTTTGGATCTTTTTTAAAAAAATAAATGAATAGATTAATTTTATAGGACCCCGGTCCACGGTGACGGTAAAAATTTGCCGCCAGCCCGTTAAAAGCGAACCATATCGAACCGTGTTTTTTAAAAAAACCAAGTGACACCCCCAAAACAATTCAGCCACACTGACAAACTGTAAGTACCCAAAATTAATTTTAAAGGAAAAACGGTTTTTTTCACCACGTGAAGTCTAGAGGCTGCGCACCCCGAGAGCCAAACGGCTGGCCAGCAAACAATTTTCCCCCCGCTGCCACGCGACCTGGACACGCCAACAGTAGGGGGCAGCACTTAGCCACTTAGTTTTTTAATGGTAAAAAGAAAACCACGTCAAAAGGGATAATCCCCGGGGATTTCTTTTTAAGCGAGTTCACAGGATCTCCCAATCATACCGCACCAAACACCCGAATTCATACGCATCTATAAAAAAACCAAAAAAAAAACCCGAGAAAAAACCAAGCCACATTTACCTCGGGGGGAAGACTCAAGACTTCAGACAATTTTTTTTGGCCCCTAGTCCCAAAAAATTATCTTTTCTTCTAAATTCCAAAATCGTATCTGTATCACCATCAAGTAAACCAAAAGTCGAAAATTTATAAATGACAATAAACCCATAAAAATTAAAAAAATTTTAAAAAGGAGACGTCTTTAAAATTCAGAACGACTAGTACTTTCAAATGTATCCCCAAACCCCCTAACAGTACCCTACTTACTGAACTACAACAGTTGGCCTAAAGATACTGTCCCCTATCATTAATACAATTAATATACCCCCCCCCATTATTCTCACATTCTAAGCTTCCGCCGACAAGTGTTCATTTCACCAAGGATGAAGCGCCCCAAAAACGGTATTGGTTGATCATGACCCCAAAAAAAATTTTTGTCCACCGACAGTCAGTGTTTCAAATGAAAAAGTCAGGGCATGTTCCTTAATGCCCTCTGTGAATTTTATTCAGAAAGCACCCCAACCGATCACACCAACCACACAACCCATGATCTAAAAAAACAGTTTATGGATGAACAAAAATTGAAGGTGAGCCCCCCCCAAAAATCCTACTGTCAACAAAAACCCCCACTCTCCCAAACAGAGTAACCCCAACAAGCTGCCAAACGAAACTTCAAGGAAATTCTCACACCACCCGCCGATATACCCAAAAACCAAACAAAGAAGAAGACGTCTTTGTAAAGCCAAACCCCACTGAAGAAACCTAAACATGGAACCAATCAAACATTAAGCTTCTCAGACAGAAAGCATCTATCACCACAAAAACAATCGAAAATCACTTCCTCCATTTATACTTTATTTGACCAATTAGCGGATTTATTTACAAACATACATGGTCACCCAATCCCACAAACATTGCTCTATAGTATACCAACGATCTTTCAGGTCTAAACTATATTTAGAAAAATATACCCCCACATCTCAAACCGGGATTTAAAACCAGATGTACCAAATTCAGGAAATTAAGAAATTATATTGATGGTTAACATCCGGCACAGAAAGTATACATCCCAGGACACGACATACTAAACTTTTTTAAATACACACTAAAAACAAGTTCAAAATGAACATATCTAACATTCAATTTACAATGGAACATAAACGGTTATTTTTCAAACATAGAAATGCTCCAAATCCTCCTTTTAAAAAAGAAAATCCAACCATAATAGCATTACAAGAAACACATTTTAAGGATGGAAAATTTCATTGCCCCAAAATTTTAACGGTTTTTATAAAAACAGGAAAAATCAGGACAGACAAGGGTTATCAATATGCGTTCACAAAGATATAAACGCCTGCAAAATCGTAAATAAACCCTGGAGTTTTGAGTTAGCGAGAGTTTTCAAAGAAAACTAATATGTTATAAATTCCTCCATCAAAACTTTACTAGCCAAGATATATGTAACATTTTAAACCAAATTCCTGGCCTCGCATAGTACTGGGCGACTTTAACTGCCAAGGTGTATGGGGATGCGCGAACACAGACGTCAGAGGGATAAAACTATTTGATGCCTTAGACTCTACCAATCTAGTTATACTTAACAACGGCGAAGGCAATTTTAATGTGGCAACTGGTTTCTCCCAGCCTCAAACAACCATGCGATACCTCAGCTACCTCGTTGCAATGGGGTGCTTCGTCTCTGTACGGTAGCGACCATTTTCCTATTACAAAGCTTTAACTCCGAAACATACACCACTTGGGAAAAAAATGGAATCTTAATCATGCTGATTGGGCTAAAATCAAAATCCGTAGAAAACAACATTTTTCCACACACAAATGAACAAGACATAAATTTAGTGACGATTTCACAAGTATTCTAACGGATGCGGAAAAGAACTATAAAATAGCAAATACGCCCAAACACATTCCAGTTCCATGGTGGAACGAGAACTGCAAAACGGCTACTAAGGCATACAAACAAGCGTTATTCAAATACAAAAAAATAAAACGGAGGAAAATATGGTTAACTTCAAAAACTTCGAGCAAAAGCAAGATCTATTGTTAAAAGAAGCAAAAGATTCGTGGATTCAGTACGTATCATCTTTAACTCCCGACACCCCCGCAAAAGTATGGAAAAAATTTAAAAATATCCGGGAAAAACACATACACAATTCCCCATCAATAATCAGTGACGGAAAAAGTATAACAGATAGGAATTTGCAAACCTATTCGCAAATCCAGAAAATTTTTTCCCGCCAAAAATCTACCAGAAGCTTTTTATATGCACAGAAAAACACCGGCAACTCCCCTTAAATATAAGCGACGACAACAGCTCTCCCCTAAACGCCCCTATAACAAAAGATGAATTACTAAGCCACTTAAACATGACGAATGGCGGGCCCAGGACCAGACGACATCCCCGTTATATTCCGACTGAACTTCCAGAAAACGGAAAAGAATTTCACAAATCTTCAACCAAATTTGGACCCAACACCAATTTCCTATTTGTTGGACAAACAATATTATACCATTACCCAAGGAAGCAGGGGTTCTAAATAACATCGACGGATCTAGACCATATCACTAACGTGCACAATGTGCAAAGGCCTGGAAAAAATCGTAAATAAAGACTAATTTGGTACCTAGAAAGAAAAACCTTATAGCAGCAGAACAAAGTGCCTTTAGAAAACTAAGATCGGCACAAGATAACGTTATAGATTTAGAATCAGAAGTCCCACGAGGCCTTTATCAACGATCAAAATGTATTGCTATATTTTTCGATATTAAAAAAGCCTACGATACAGCGTGGCGATACCAAATATTAGAACAGAAATATCCGGAACATCAATGGCAACATGTTAAAATTTATTCAGAATCTTCTCCAAGAAAGAAGCTTCCAAGTTAGAATTAATGACTCATTTCAGAAGACACCAGAGAACGGTATCCCACAAGGCCAGTCCTCAGCACAACACTTTTTCTAGCTGCGATTAACAACGTCACTAAGTATATTACAACCCCATCAAATGGACTTTACGCTGACGATTTAGTCTTGAGTATTAAAGGAAAGAGTTTGGAATCCATGCACAATATTCTACAGCAAAACCTTAGAAACCTAGGACTGGTCTAAAAAGACAGGCTTCCAATTTTCCCGACAAAAAAAAAATGCACTTTCCAAAATCTTTGAAAACAGTACACCGTTATTAAGGATTTATGGTCAGACGCTAAAATTTTACGATAAAGTAAAATTTCTCGGAATGATATTCGACGATAAACTCACATGAAAACCTCATATTCAAAACCTTGTATCGACATGTAGAGTGGGTTTAAATATTTTAAAGGTTTTAACCACCAGATCATGGGGCGGAACAAACACATCCTAAAAGATAAGAGCCCTTTATTAGATCCCGCATCGATTCGGCGGGCCGTTTACGACTCAGCCACAAACTCGTCCTAAAACCCTCGATCCACCCATAATTCAATCCGTCTAGCACTCGGTGCTTTCTGCACTAGTCCATAAATAGCATGCTCTGGAAGCTGCAGAACCTCCGCAAGACACCGGGAGCATTCTTGCCCCCTTCATACGCTACATCCATAAGCGCTAACCCCAAAACCCAACCCTACGCAACACTTTTTGCATCACGTTATAAAAACATCTACAACAGTAAACCCCGTTTCGTCCAGCGTTTTATGAGCGCATAAACCGATACCAATTAAAATTCCACAACAATTTCCCCAAATTTTTAAGAAGATCCTTTTATGCCCCCGTGGACTATTAAAAAACCCGTTGTATTCCAGATTAGAGCAATCAATAAACCGACACACCTCCAATCTTGATTAAGGCCTTTCCTCCCTATTAAATAATCTGCCCGAGGGAGATACTATATATACAGATGCATCTAAGCGTCACAAGGTACCAGCGCTATAGTTACCCCAAACAGCACACTTACTTTTATTATGAGCAAGATACAAATTTATACAGCGGAAATGTATGCCATTCTCAGCCCATGTTTCCGAGCAAAGCGACAAACAGTTTACTGCAATAATCTCGGCCTCTTAGCTCTATAACCGCAATCCAAAATGCATTCTCAAAACACCCTCTGATACAAAGAATAATGAGTTCTTTCAAAGATACAAACGGTAAATAAAGAAGTGGCTTTTTTATGGGTTCCATCACATATGGAATAAGGAACGAACAGGCGGATAAAGCAGCTCGGCATGCCAAAGAAAGCACTGACCCATAATCGCCCAATACTGTAAGGGAGACTTCGCTTTATCAAACATGAAATATATCGCCTGTGGAAGAGGAGTGGAATTACGACGCTTGCCGGGAATGAAACCAGTAAAACCGCGGCAGTGTAACCTATCCAACCGAAAGGACCAAATAACATAAACCGTTTCGTATAGGCACACAAATCTACCGTTACCTCATATCGAAAGAGAACCAGCGGATGTGTTCGGTGTGCAATAATTTTTAAATGTTAAACATATTTTAGTGGAGTGCCCAGAATTTACAGCAGCTAGACTTAAAATGAGCTTAAAGACTCCTTCAATATTCTTAATAAAATTTAACAAACACTAAAACTTATAAAAGATTGTGATTTATATAAGTCAATTTAAAAACATGTTATAAACAGTTTACTAAAATGCAAATAATCTAATGTACTGTCTACGTGCAAATAACCCTTCTGGGTTGAAGCACTTCCTAATTAAAAAAAAAAAAAAAAAAGGTTGTTTTAAACTTATATATTTTTTATCATTAATATTTTATTTAACCATAGGTTTGAAAATAAAAACGCATTTTCAATTATGGAAATTCATCGATCTCTTGCGTCTTTCAATGTCATTTTTGACAAATTTCACTTTAACGGGGGTGCCGGTACCAAAGAATTAAAAATAGAGACAAATTCTCAATCTTTTCCCCGAATATGTAAACAAAAGATGGTTTTTAAAGATGTCAGAAATGGAAAAAAAAAGGTGCGACTACCAAATTAAACTGATTTTAGTATAAAAAAGTGGCTAAATCGGGGCCTCTATTCTAAAAGGTTGCTTAATTAAATTACCTTTTATATATTTAAGGAGCAAAATGTAAAAAAATTAAAAGATGTCATCTTCAACAGATGTCGCTTTTGACAGATGTCCATTCAGATACAGGTTTTTTACAAATCCTACGTGTACCTGGACTGTTCTTAACAGCTAAATTTTTAAGGTGTTTTTCGTGACAGGTGTGGTTTTTAAAAAGATTAATTGTGGCTGTGTAATGTTTGACATATGTTATTATTATAGTCAACCAAGTTAAAGTCAAAATATGCTTTGTTACAAAAAAAATTTTTTTATTGACGAAGGCACAATGCAAATCTACATGTAACGATTATTGGAAGCCATGATTTCTTAAAACCACTATACAATTTTTTTAAAAACAAGTAATATTATTGATAAAGAAATAAAAAGTTTTTTTAAAAATATGAAAATAAAGATTAAAATAGTTAAACCAAAAATAGTAAGCAAAAAACATAACAATTAAAGGATACAAATGTCAATGAGCCCCAAACTAAGAAAATTAGTAATATTCGGAAACAAATCGTTTACTAAAAATACACTTTAAAATCACAATAGTTTTTAGGTTCTTTCAAAACTTTCTGTTGTTTTAAGTTTTGTAATACGCAAATGATAACTAAATATTTTTTATTTTGTAAATAAGGAAACCCCTTTACTGACCGGTGAAGGAATAGGCAATTAAATATTATTTGTTTGTTAAATATTATATATATATATATATATATATATATATATATATATATATATATATATATATATATATATATTTATATATATATATATATATATATATATATATATATATATATATATATATATATATATATATATATATATATATATATATATATATATATAAACCAAGATTGGGGTTTTTTGGGTTTAATCAGATTAGGTTTTTTTTTATAAGTAAAACCTTTGTTATTACTACCGAGCTTTCGAGAATTTAGTTCCCTTCATCGGGGCTGAAAATACAGAGAAAAAGGAAAATTAAGATCTTAAATTTTAAAGAACAAATGGATTACCGGGGGTACAACGTGAGTATTAATTAAGTATTGTTGACACTCAAGAACATCAGAACCCATATTAATTAACTATACATAACGATTAATTAGCTACTGCCGATTACAATTCACCATGTGTTTAACCTATACCATAACCTCACTGTTACGGGCTTTTTCAGAACGATGGAGCGACAAGAGAATAAAATTTTTTTTGCAGGTTACCGCATGAAAGATTCGTGGTTCTCGCGAAAATCCGCGGATCACCCCGGAACTGATATTAATGTCGCCAGTTGGGTGTCGTCACCCCCTCTTTCACTAAGGGGATGACGGCCTCAAAGCGGTCCCGTTCACGATGGGCGATGGGAGTGAATCCTCCCTCTCACTAGGAGGCGACTCACCCCTAGGTAATTTATTCCCCTTTCCTTTTGACAATGTTACGTTTATTGTTTCAAATTATTAATTTTAATTTATTATATATTAAGAAACTATGATAATTAAAGAACAAACTTATATCCAGTGGGTATCTTAAAGTTTAGAGTTAAGGAAGAAAAAGCTTTAAGATAGAAATGAAAAAAAAAGAACAACCTTTTATGTTAACTTATAAATATCTACATGTACTGGTGTATAAAAAGCGGGTATTTGTATTTAAATCAGAACGAAGAGACCGAGGCGGCAGACCGGTCCCTGAGCTGGCATTTACAGTGATTATATAAGAGTATACTGCGTTCATTCAGCAATATCTCTTTTTATTGATACAGTTGTTAGATAAATGTGTTTCAGCCATTCAAGAAACAGTCGCTTTTTAAATTATTTTCTGTATGTAAAATGGAGACCGATGTATAGTCCGGTTCATGTCCTGTATCCAGGGCATGTTCTGCTAAAGCACAAGAACGTTTCTGCAGCCTACAATCACTTCTGTGTGACGTTAATCTGTCTTTGAGGACTCTTGCAGTTTGTCCTATGTATACCTGGTTGCAGGAGGAGCAAGGAATGCATAAACCACCCTGGTTTATGAGTGATTTATTTTTCTTTTTAAAAAATGAAAAATTTAACTTTTAGAAAACTTTTGTGGATTTTTAATAGTCTGTAAGTTTTTGAAGACTTTTAGATTTTAGTAGTAACATTGTTTATTGCTGGAAGAGCATAGAGACATGCCTATTGAGAAAGAAATGCAGAGATATCAGGAGGCCTTCACCAACATTGGATTTTGTACTGTAGTGGACTGTCTAGTTTATAGATTAGTTTTTTTAATAATTTAGTTGGGAAAGAGTTATCTAATAATGTATGATACAGTTTGTCCATGTTTTTGTTTAAAAGATTGATGTGATTTTGTTAATCCTAGATTTTAGTGCAAAACAAAGTTAATTTTATCTTTTCATTTGGTATGAATGGTAATCATGACCTTCCGAGAGGAGGTTTTAATACCAGTCTAAAATTACTTTGTTAGCTTTGTCGGATTTTAAACCAGTGTCTAAGAAGGGTACACTATTATCATGTTCCTCCTCAATTGTAAACTGAGTGTTGGTTATAAGAATTGAATCCCGTTAAGGTTTCTTGGTTCTTATTAAGTGGTATGGACAAACTATATCATCTACATTTTTTTTTAAAAAAGGGTAATTGAAATGAAGTTTAGGAATGCAATTATTAAGTAAATCGTCCATTAATACTGAAAGATTGGGATAGCGAGCACCCATTGGTGTGCCAAAGATTTGTTTATAGAATTTGTTGTTAAATTGACAATATGTGGTTTTGAAAATAATTTTTAAAATTTTTAGAAATTGTTTTTTGGAATGGATTTTATTAAAGATGGTGAGCCATCTTCGTTGGATCCCTGCATTACAAGATTTGGGTATGTTACTGTACAGTGAGATCACATCAAGGCTAATTAGTACGTAATTTTCAGGAACCCAAATCATTTATAAATTTGCAAATTGAAAAGAGTCTGGGATGTAGTATTCATTGTCCTTATAAGCCGGGTTAGTATATCTGTGACAAATTAGAAAGTTTACTATTTGGAGCAAAAGACGATACTATGGGTCTAACGAAGAGGGGTTTTATCTTAGGCAAACCATAAAATTTTGGTGCCATTTGATTATAGATCATGAGTGATTTAGCTTCTTGCTGGTCCACAAAGCCTTCTCTCGCAGGACGAAACCATTTTATTTGCATTTTGCTGAAAAGTGGAAGGGGGTGCAAAGGATACATAGGACAAACTGCAAGAGTCCCCCAAAGACAGATTAACGTCACACAGAAGTGATTGTAGGCTGCAGAAACGTTTTTGTGTTTTAGCAGAACATGCCCTGGATACAGGACATGAACCGGACTATACATCGGTCTCCATTTTACATACAGAAAATAATTTAAAAAGCGACT
This sequence comes from Listronotus oregonensis, assembly GCA_019359885.1. Taxonomy (NCBI): domain Eukaryota; kingdom Metazoa; phylum Arthropoda; class Insecta; order Coleoptera; family Curculionidae; genus Listronotus; species Listronotus oregonensis. The sequence continues at coordinate 8,222 of JAHBCN010017146.1, read as the reverse complement.
GTTTCTTAAGATGGCTGAAAACATTTTCTAAGAACTTATCAATAAAAAAAATTTGCTGAACTGAAGCAATCCCTCTTATATTCACTGTAAATGCCAGTCAGGGACCGGTCTCCCCCCTCGGTCTCTTTTTCGTGGTTCAGATATTAATACAAATACTTTGCCAGCTTTTATACACCAGTACAAATATTTATGTTAACATAAAAGGTGTTCGTTTTCATTTCTATTTAAAAGCGCTTTCTTCCTGAATTAAACTTGAAGATACCCACGATAAAGTTTGTTCTTTAATTATCATAGTTTCTTTAAATATAATAAATTAAAATTAATAATTTGAAACAATAAACGCATTGTAAAAAAAGGAAAGGGGAATAAATTACCTAGTGGTGAGTCGCCTAGTGGAGGGAGATTCCTCCCTCGCGCCTCTGTGAGGTACCCGGCTTTGAGAGCCGTCCCCTAGTGACAGGAGGGGGACGCACCCCAGCTGGCGAATCTAATATCAGTTCCCCCAGTGATAATTTCTTGCGCGAAAACGAATTCTTATGCAGTAACCGCAAAAAATTTTATTCTTTCCCCATCGTTCTGTAAAAACCATGCGGAACAAGTGAGGTTATGGTATAGGTTAAACCATTGGTAATCGGCAGAGCAAAATCGTTATGTATGAATTAATATGGGTTCTGTGTTCGAGTGTCCAAATATAATTAATACTCATTGTATAGGTAATCCATTTGTTCTAATATTTAAGATCTTAATTAACCCCTGATTTTCAGCCCTAGGAACAATAAATTCTCAAAGCTCGGAAATAACAAAAAATTTTACTTATAAAAATTAATCGCAAACCCCAAAAACCAAATCTTTGGGTTTTTAACTATCAAGCGCATCCCTCCTTTTATTTATATATATATATATATATATATATATATATATATATATATATATATATATATATATATATATATATATATATATGTATATATATATATATATATATATATATATATATATATATATATATATATATATAGCAAAAAAAAATGTATTCAAACTATATTGCGCAAAAAATGTAATCAACTTTAAACAATATATAAAACAAATTTTTACCTCTTCTCCTCTGTGGTGCTTAATCTTATGTTTTTTTTTGAACACAAAAAACAAATTTTCAGTTTCAAAGTATTCGATTTACACGCACTAATGGATTAAAATAAATATTTTACTGCATTAAGTGCATCCTTCACGTGCATACATGATCATATATACAATAATTGTTTAAATTACTTATTTACAGCAAAACGGTGAGAAAATAAAAAAGGCTAAATTAATGTAATTTACTGTTGTTAAAATACGTCGACATTTAATGCCATTTTGTCTGCTACAGGAAACCCTAAAAACTGGGACTGATAATTGCGCTTCAAGTATTATCTCCTTAACATAGCCTAACTTAAGGAAAAAGAAAAAATCTGACGTTATTTCTGCTTTAAAATATGTTAACATAATTTAGAAATCACTCGTTATGGTAAACAAATGCATTGCTAATAGTTTTCTTTACATATTATGACCAAGTTTATAATTAACTAAAACAAAATGTTTTGAAATATTTTGGATACTCCAAGTATAACATCAGGTCCTATTTTATTTTAATCCACATGCCAGTACCAATATACCATTATTTTTTTAGATTTTTATAAATAATATACTCAAGTTTTTAAAACTTAATTCTTAAAAAATAATTATTTTTTTATTTATGAAAATAAAGGAAAAATATAGTGGTTAATCACTACTGTTTTGTAAAATAAAAAAATAAGAATTGACATTACACAGAGATCATTAAATTTTTTCTAAACGTTTTTTTCTAATAACCATAGCCTTGACCATGCAATCTGTTTGCAATACATTTGTTTCCACACAATATGCGGTTTGATCGGGTTGGCAGATACATAGGTGAAGATCACCACTAATTCGATTCCCGTAATGTATGTAAATGTGTATAAAAACACATATACAAAAATTGACTTTAAGTTTAAGTAAAAAATTACAGATAGGACAGTAATATTTAGAATTTAATAAAATTAGGATACTTGGGAATGCTTTCCTTTAACTTTGTATATTTTTTTATTAAAATTTTCTTAAGTTAGATGGTACTTTATCTCGCATACCTTAAGTAAAGTGAAAGCCAGTATATTTTGTATTAAGTCGGCTTTTACTTGGTGGAAGTTCATGATACCGAGGTAATATATTAGAAAAAATATAATTTTCGTACTTTTCCACAATTTTTATTTTAAGTTTTTATTTACAAACTCGACATGTTTCGTAACACTGTTGCTTCTTCAACGGAGTTAAGGTAACTAATATTTACTGTAAAATAAAGACTAAAATTAACCACTAACTGTACAGAAGTGAGTTAGGTAACCAGATAGATATTTACAATGGGAAAAACCTAATTATTATATTTCCCTATTAACAAAACAAATTTAAGAGAGGAGAAGAATTTAGGTCTATTTGATCGTTTAAAAGAATATTGGAATTTTTAAGCTTCTAGCAAATTTAATTTTAGGCTTTTGTTTTCATTATGTAGAATTTCATAGTTAAAATTGAATGAGTCTTGATCTTTTATTAAATGGTTGGAGTAATTAGATTTTTTTTTCTTTTTAATAAAACTAGATAAATGTTCGTTACACCGTTTATCGAAATTCCTAACCGTTTGTCCTATGTAAATTTTAGGACAGCCATTACACTTGAATTTATAAACACCTGATTTGTTTTTTTTTATTTGTTTTGGCTTTATTGTTTTTAATATACTTTTCTAAATTATTAATAAATTTAATGTCCGACTGGTATATTATTTGACAAATAATAATATTATGTCAAAGTCAGTTAAATACGAAATATTACTTAGGGCATTCAAAAATAACCCCCTAGGGCCTAAAATTTACCAATAAAAAACAATAAATTATCTTCATTTAAGCATTTAACGAAAATACAAACAACTTCACAATATACTTATATTATAATTTTCATTACTTTTATCTTCTTATGAACTATTAATTCTTTTACGAACAGTGAAAACTTTGTCCAAATGGAATTTGGAAAATATGACTCTGACAAATCTTGAAAATAAGCCATCAAAACGGTTTGTCCACACGGTCCCGGGTTTTCCCGTCAGCCAGACCTCAAAATGGAAAATTTTTTTCTCAAAACCGCCTAGTTTTTTTCTGAAAGCGCATGCTCGCTTTAGCAGCTTACTAAAATATCATGGGGAGATGGGTATTTTCCATACTTCGACTTTTTTATGCCTCAATCGCAAAATTATTTTTATGGCTGTCTTATTGACAAATAACTACTTACAACCATGGTTACCACAATTACGTGTCGACAATTTCTTCAGGAAATGCTAGTACTTGATTTGGTTTAAACTAATTTGTTCAAAATTCATTCAAATTTTTCATATAAAGAATATTTAGTCGGACATTAAACTTTGAGGCACCACAGTATTAAGGATAAAACGCTTTCGGTCTCTTCTCGATCTCGGTCTTCTTTTATTATCCTTATAATATTTGATATTAATAACTAAAGGCAACATAAGATTTAAGTTTTTTAAAAAAGTACCTATTTTACTACTTATATGACCTAAGATGTAATCAGTTTGAATTATTTTGGTTCTTTTTTGGTGGAAAAAAATAAATTTATAGCTTTTATACAATTTTTTTTTTACATTTTATCGATTATTTTGGGAGGACCATTATTTACAGCAATTTGTTTAATTACATTTAATTATTTTTAAAGTTAACTTTATTTAAGGGTAATGTTATTAATAGATAAATCATACTAAAAAGAAGCTAATTTTTGTTGTATTGGATGAAGTATTATTTAATGGCAATGCAGCGCAGATTGGTTCTACAACCTTTAAAGAAATGTCTATCAATAGCAAAAAAAACGCAGTTTCAAAATCGTGGAATCTATAATGTTTACCTTAATAACAGAATAAACAAAAAATTACAGTTTGTACAGTTTCTTGTTTTATAGAATACGAGAGAAAAAAGTAAGCAATATTATTAGTTAAAATATCTAACTCAAAGAAAAAAATTAAAATTTTATTCCAAATCTAATACAACAAAATTGAAACCTGGTCAAACCACTTTTCGGATCATAAATTTCATAGTAGATTTGTAAACTTAAGTAAAATTGATTTCTTAAAAAGCGAAGTAAATTTGTAAGAAAAAGGTTTTAAACATAATATTAAAAATATTAATTCCGTAGAAATTCTTGGTGTTGATACAGACCTAGCACTCAAAGACACTCCGAATAACATTAAATATAAATATGAATTTTTCCCTTTAATAAAAAAACAATTTATGAAAGAAAGTTCTCCAAAGCAAGAAACAAAACTTATAAAACAAATCAAAAATAAATCTGATAACATTGTATTTACTAAGGCTGACAGAGGCTATACAGTAATAGCTATTAATAAAACAGATTATATTCAAAAAACTTTGGATTTCTTAGACCCAACTAAATACATACAATTAAAAACAGACCTATGAATAAATACCTAAAAATAACAAAAAACATATTGAAATTGTAAAGTTTTTTTGAAATGGACTACGCAAATTAATACTTATGAATCCTTTGCCTCCTAAATTATATTTGCTCATAAAAATTCCAAAAATAACCGATAAGACTTGTCATTTCATTTGTCTCAGCTCCTTCATATAAACTCTCTAATGCTTAATTAATCTTTTAATATTAATACTGTTTTTCCAAAATACCCCATAAAAAATTCTTACGATTTAGATAATAAAATTAAAGATATAACTCTACCATACAACGCTAAACTGGTTTCATTTGATGTTACTAATTTATTCCCTAGATTTTCTTAAGAATCCCGAAAACTGGTAAAAAAACTTTAAAAATAAAAATGTTTAATTGAAAAAATCAAGAAATAAGTAGCGCCTTAGAAGCCTGCTTAAACAGAACTATTTTGAGAAACGATATAAAGTAAGTAAGGTCTTATCATGGGTAACCCTTTAAGCCCTTTCAGAAGAAATTTTTATGGACTCTATAGAACAATTATTTCTGAAAATCCCTTTTTAAGAAATGTATTTATTGGTAGAGATATGTTAATGATGTTTTGACATGTTTTAGGGCACTGAAAGAAATAGACAGTTTTCTTGAAAAGAGAAATAGCATACACGAAAACATAAAATTTAAAAAGAAAAAGAGCGCAATAATTCGATAAATTTTTTTGACCTAAGTATCAATAGAATTAACACTAAACATAGCTTTGCTGTTTTCCACAAAACTACTCATACCGATATTACCATTCATAAAATTCATGCCATTTAATGCAACAAAATTAGCTAGTTTGTTTTATTTGGGACTCGCCTTTTATTTTTTGGAAAATGGGACCTTTGGGGGTCCGGGTAGGGCTGACCCTGGCCAGCCCTATGACCCCTAGAATTGAGATCGCCGCAACAAAAAGAAAAAAACCCCCCCAAAAAAATCACAAATATTAATCTACGTTTCGGGGAAATCGGCCACCGTTATCAAATTGAAACTAAAACAAAAATTAAACTAAATTTTAAGAAATTTTTTGAAAACTTAGAAATTGATGCTTTTGAACTTTTAATGACGTTTTGTCATAAGTGACAATATTATTGTACTGGTGTATGTATAGTATTTAAAAAGACCAGAAAGGGGGTGGTATGGTGTTTAAATTTGATTTCAGACCTGAATTTACTTAGCACAAGAAGGTAACCATGTATTATTTAAACTAACAGATATTGATGTAAATCTGTCTTATTTAATAAAATAAATGCATTTCTATTTTGTTTTTTGAACAGTTTTTTCTATAATGCAGAAGCATTCCAGTTTATTTGTGGTTATTATTAAATCGTGGTTGACAGATTTTTATTTGTGGAATTCGTTTTCAATTATGTTCATGTTCTTTAATCGTTTGGTTAATGGTCGGGAAGTTTCACCTAATAAAAAACATTCAAAGGATCTTATAAAACATTTTTTGTGTTTTCGTTTATATTGATGGTTTTGTTTTTGTTACTTGGGACGGTTTTTTTTTAAAGATAGGGAATAAAATTTGTTATATTCGTTGAATTTTATTTGATAAAGAATAATGGTAAAAAAGATTTGTAAAGGTCTTTTTGAGTTTGTTTAAATTTTTGTTCAAATTTTTAGAAAGTTTATTTATAAAACAAGAGGATAATTATTTTGAACTAAAATATCTCTTAAAAATTTTTATTTTCTTTGTTTTTCAGAACAAATTATTTTAATTCTATCAAAAAGACTTTTACAACTTTTTCTTTACCATTATTTGATTAGAGTTAAAATTTAATATCTGTTGGAGTGAGGTTTTTGAAAATTTTTGGGTTTCAAATATTTCATTTTTTTTTATTAGAATATCAGGGAAGTTGGAGTTTGCTTTTTCGGAAATGAATATTTCTTGGTATTAATGTAGTTAAAAAAATTTTGACAATTTTCGGGGTAAATGAAAAATGTCACTTAACTCACCAAACTAAAGGTTTATAATTATGATTTTGAACAAATTGGATTCAAAATTTTTCCCTAAAAATATTACTTAATAATGGTGATAAAAAGGGGAACCCATGGCCATGCCAAAGTTTGTTTGTAAAAGTCAGTGTTATATTGGAAGATGTTTTTTACGCAAAGTTAATAATTGAATAGAAATGTTTAGTTTGGTTTTTTAAGGTACATCTTTTTAATTTATTTCTAACAATTTTAATGTTTTATTACAGGAACATTTGTGAAAACTTTTAAAAAAAAAAGGGTTATTTGGGGTTTTTAATGGTTTAATTTTTTTAGAAAAATTTGGGGAATTTTTAATGTAGAGCGTATTGTTTATGGATCTAAAATAGTAAGTAAAAAAATTTTGTTTTAAAGGTGGTAGGATTTTAATTATAGGAGAAAGGTATTATTTGGTATTTTTTTGGACCCTAAAGGGGGAGTTTGGGGTGAAAAATTTTTTATTGAAAGGGTTTTTTTTTTTAAAATTATAAATTTGTTTTTTAAGGCAGTTGGATCATTTTTTTTTTATAATTTTTATTTTAAAAAAAACATTATTTTTTTATCATAAAATACATCTATTATTTGTTCATTTTCCCTTTTCGCAGGAGAATTTTTTTTGGATTGTCCTTTTAAAATTTTTTTTTGTTCAATGTTTGTTAAATTTTTTTTAAATTTTAAAATCTTTTAAACAATTTTTTCAATTTAAATTATCTTTTGGGCATTGGAAAATGCTTTAAATGAAATAATGTCGTTGGGAACTGTTTTTGGGGAATTGCAAAAAATTTTAACCTTTAAAAAAAAAGATTTTGCATCTGTTAATTTTTTTTTTTAAATTTAAAAAATTTTTAATCACAAATTTTTGTTAGATATTTCTGAGTTTAATTTTCTTCCATTAAATTTTAAAAAATTTTTTTTATGTATGTCTTTTTTTTGAAAATTTTATTAAATAACTTTTTAAACACAATTACAAATGTGATTAAAAAAAAAAACATGAATTTGATTTTGTAAAATGATTTTAAATTATTAATCTCTTTTTGATTACTTTTTTTATATCTTTAAAGTAATCTTTCACGTAAATAGTTTGTTGCCTTTCTAAAATATATTTACTCTTTTTTGGGATGGAGTTTTAGTCTTAAACCTTTTGGATGAATTTTTTTTTTTACATTTGAAAAAAATTAAAAATTTTCAGAATGTCCTAACTTTTTTTTTATTTTCTAAATGTCTAAAAATAGAAATTATAACCCCCCTTTTAATTGAAAATGTTCTTTAAATTTTTGGGGGCCCTTTTTAGTTTTTTATTTTTTTGCCTTTTTTTAAAATGGGCCCTCTTTCGGTCCCGGGGACCCGGGGCCGCCCCTTTGGCCCAGAATTCAGATCCCTGCAAAAAAGAAAAACCCCAAAAAAACCCAAAAAAAAAAAATATTAATCTAAAAATTGGTGGCAAACCCCCCCTTATCAAATTTAAAAAAAAAAAAAATTAAACAAAAATTTGAAATTTTGTTAAAAAGGAAATTTTTAAATTAACTTTTTGACGTTTTGTCATAAGTGCAATAGGTTTTGTACTGGTGTATTAAGTTTTAAAAAAAACCCGAAAGGTGGGGGGGGTGTTAATTGATTTTCAGTTTACCTGAATTTATTCCCCCAAAAATAGGTAACCATATTATTTTAATAACAGATATTGATGCTACAATCTG
>JAHBCN010017145.1:0-18556 GCA_019359885.1 Listronotus oregonensis | reverse complement strand
TATTTTTATCCAATTGATGCAGTTTCTTCGTTTTTCTCGCCCATTCTTTTATTGGTAGTGGCTGTGAGAAGTTTAAAAAGAGCCAAGCTTTCCTTACAAAACTTGTCAGTTACTGCAAAAATATGTTTAAAGATAATAAGAAATTCTGCCTGCGACATGTGTCAAAACGCTACAAATATCTGAGATATTTATTCTCAGAAATTCAAAAACTGTCTGTCTAATATATTTTAAAATATTTGCGAGCTATTTTCACTTTCCAGCTATCTGCCAGACGCTTTTACAAATACCGACAGTCTGCAATGTCTTGAACATTTTTGAGACAAATTGGCACCAAATAAAATATAGCAGACTTCGTGATAACAAACAGGCTAGACTACAAGATGACTAAAATAACAGAAATATATTTATTTTCGTCAAGGAATTTAAATATAGCTTTGTTTTTTTTTAATAAGCGATGGTTTTTGGGTAGAGATGGCAATCTATCGATAGTAAAGTAATGTTGTAGAGCAGCAGTTTCCATAATAATTTGGAGTAGATGATTTTTAGTGATGATTTAATATAGTCAGTTTTTTTTATCTTGAAACCGTCTAATTTTTCCGAGCAGAAGCCCTAAAAAACTTTTTCTACTACTGTATAAATAAGAAAACTTTGTGGTCCTAGCAACGCGAGTGATAAGGAAAGAGAACCTTCGTGTTACCTGGTTGCTAAGGTTGCTCTAGCACGAAAGTAATATTTTCAGCGCCTGGACAAAAAGTAAGAGTAAAAAAAAAATATGCTTGTGGGAAATATTAGGATTTATTTATAAAAAGTAACTAATTTATGACAAAATTTTTTTAAAAACTAGGTTAGGTATTAACATTAAAAGTAATTGTACAATTTGAGCAATTAGCAAAAGAAATTGGAAATAATACTTGAATTAACAGTTTTTAAATTTGTTGTTGGGATATCGTTATCACCTTTAACTACGTTAATATTCATATTTTTCACTGTTACTTCATTAGGGGAAAAATATTGGTAGAATTTCGTGTAAAATCTTCTTTGAAATTTCCACCTTATTACTATAGGATTCAGCAATATATCCCTCCGCAACAGAAGAAGACTTCCAACCTCCATGCCTTTTTAAGCCCAAAAATACATCCGAAGCATTGGCAAGGAACGTAGTTGACGTTCTTCTAAAAGAATGGCCAGTGTATCTACTGATGTCTTCAAGCTTTAAAAACTTGCAATTTCTTTAGGTACATTAGAAATAGTGCTTTCCAAAATTTCTTGATTAACACATTTACCTCTTTCATAACGATACAAAAACGCTCATCTAGAGCATTCCTTGGTCTCAGCTTAATATATTCCTGTAGAAATCTGACATAAGAAACTGAGCCTTCATCGTTGGTTACCAAGTTTCTTTTAACCCTTTTTTTTTTAGACTCCACTATTTTTACTATAGCCACGTCATTTCTTATTTCTACATCCGCTTCATTCTGTTTTTATTTCGTCTGTCCGGCATGCCCCAGCCACTCCCATAATGGCTATTACTTTCATTGCTAAGTAACTTTGATCAGGCGCTTAAAAATTTCTTCTTTTTTAAAAAAATTTTTTACTTTTTTTGCCTCATAACCATTGTTTTTCCTTTTAATAAAAGCAACTAGTTTCTTGAACTCCGAAATATCTTGATTTTGTTTACGGAAATTGTTAACTTGAGCATGGAATATACAGACCAGAGGGTTGGTGGTGATAAAGACTCGGATTTTTCTTGAAAATACGCCAACACATTCTCGTCAATCCGCCCCACATTTTTTGTAGCAAGCCATTCAGAAAAGATTTATATGTTTGATGGTACCTCTCTTTAGATTTGTCTGGCAGAAGTGAGGCACAGCAAGGTCAGCGCCTTTTGGATGCCATTTTCATATTCATTTAACATTTTAAAAATGGGAAATGGATTTATACTAAATTAACAATAATTCAAAATCTGACAAGTGTTTTCATGACAGACAATGTCAACAATAAATGTGTTGCTATGGATTAATTTTTAACAGGTAAAATTTCAAAATCTCTGATATTTCTATTAAAACATGATGTTAATGATTATTAAATTATGCGATACATAGAACAGTAGCAGAAAAAATATAATACATTACACGATGCGAAAGGCTTTTCGCGTTCGGAGGTTTTAAAGCCTCGGCCTTCCCTCCGCCCTCGGCCATTTAAAAACCACCTCACACCAAAAAGTAAACTTTCGCATCTTGTAATGTAAATAACTATACAAAAAAGAACAAAATGACGTTGTCGAAAAAACTTACTTTAGTTTTGTAAACAGTGCCTTCGTATGCAAAAAATCATCGAAATCGGCGAGGGTCAAAAAAAGCAAAAGCTTACCATAATTTGGACTGGTTGTTTGTGTTTTAGGGTCATACAATATTTTATAAATTTATAATTTGTATAAAAGTACAATAAAATGGTGTCACCTTATGCAGGTAACATAAACAAATTTATCGAGAATTATATAATTTTTTACATAGGCACTTTTATTTTTAAATCTTGGGACTGTCCACCAAGGCTAAGGCTTTAATACTAACGTACCGTGGGTGTCTAAAGTGTGGTAAGAGGAAATTTACTTACACAAGACCTAAATATTTGGAAATTTGGAGAAGGGAAAACTTCTACGGGTAGCTGAACACTCTGGGGATGACGAAACGAAGAAAGTGGGAAGTTCGGGGCCTCTTAAATTAGACTGTAAAATTATGGATATTGGGAGAAATTATACTTGCCAACCCCTCGGGGAAGAAGCCGTGAAAATACCTATAAAAATGCGAAATACCCCCTTTGTGGGTTTGTGCCTGTTAAGGTTATTCTCAAAAGTACCGACAAAATGATTAAATGACTTTTATTCGCGACACCGAACATAACTGTGTATTGGAGCATTAAACTGGACAAGAGTTTTGAAGTCCAAATCAAGATTAGTTTAAGGTCTTATGAAAGAGATATTTGCAGTGACTTGCGCTTGTTTGAGGGTACTATCGTCAGCAAAACTAATAATAGGATTAATTGTGAAAGAACGATCGTTGATGTGAAGAAGAAACATGGTTGGAGCTCTGGAGCACCTCAGCATTAATTTAGGTAGAAGTTGGAAGGATGACGTTACGATATGATAAGTAACAAACAATAAAGGTTTTTATTAATCCAAAAAACTTCTGCAACCACAAAATAAAATCACGCAAGGCAAAACAATCGAAATTAATACGGCGCGCCGCTTATGATTTCATACGCGCCGCGCTGTCGCATACAGAAATGGGACTCCGGCTCTGTCGAAAATATAATGTGTTGTCTACTTACACCTGATATACCCGTGTGTGTGGGAAACATTACAAATTTCTTGGAATTTTGTAATTTTGGTAATAGAGGGGGGCCCGCGTTTCTCAAGAGGGGTTCGCGAAAAAATTCGGTAATGTCCTAAATATTGCAAATCCCGTACAACATCCCAAGTTCTATAAGGAATCGAAAAACGAAACATATCTGGATATTTTTATTTAAATTAAAGCCAAATATTCATTACAACCAAAACCCATATTTAATGGATAAAAATAAAAACCACGCTAAAGAATTTAACCTTTGTAATCAATGTCTGATTGTTATTCAAAAAATAAAATTCACAATGAAAACATTAAAGAAATATTACTGAACATCTCATACAGCTTCAATTAACGTTCAAAGAGTATTTTTCTAATAAACCTGGATTGAACCACTGAATACGCAATCCTTTTAAGGAGATATAATTTCTAACACTTCTTTACCTTTATTGGAAAAATAAAAGCACATTGACTTATCCTCTGACAATTCCTAAAACCTGTTTTTACAGATCATTCTTTAATAGACTTCTGGCTCATTGTAAAAATTAATACCCTATCTTAGCAGAAAAGGCCATTAAAATTGTATTACCGTTCTGCACAACGTATCTTTGTGAAAAAGGATTTTCAACATACACTTATCAAAGTCAGACGATAAATACACCTTTATTATTTGACAATAGATAGTGTATTCATTTCAACTTACATTACTTTATTTTTTATCTTATACATAAATAAATTATGTATAAGATTTTGTTAATAAACGTACGACGTTACTAGAAAAAAACTTTTTTTTTTCATTTCCCATTCTTTATTTTATAAAATCGGGGTTCGGATTAGCGGGACTCGAGTGTACAGAAATAAATTAAATGCAGAACCCGATCTAAACTTAAACTTTCAGACATTGAATCAAATTTTTAATTTTTTTATGTTTTACCTATCTATTATTGATCTATAATACCTTAGAAACGGAATATGTTATGATAGCAAAATACCTGCATCACACCTAGGGCATTATAAGCGGGCATTATGATAATGCCCCTTATAATCCCTAATGCCTAATATGGAAATTTTATTGTTTATCCTATTTTATTTCTCTCAAATAAAGATCAAGTTTATACAAAAAATAATTTTTTCTTTAAACAATACTAAAATTAAACTTTTTTCCAAAATAAAAATTACAATTTTGAAATGTCCGAAAATGTAGCTGATCCCACTATAGAATGGTCGGTGTTTTTTGTGATGGTAGAGCGGTGGTAGCATTAACGCTATTTTGTATAGAAGAACAGTCCAAAGAATTTTCAATAGTCGATACGGAATTAACCTCGGAATTAACTGAATTCAATCATTTTGGCTACTTTGTTTTTAGATGAAATACTTTCTTCTATATACCCTCAGCTACTGAAGAGCTTTTCCATTTCCCATGTTGTTTTAGCGTTTCAAACGAAGCACTTGCCTCAAAAGTAAAGGACGATGTGCGACGCAAACAGTGGCCGGTGTGTTCTGCAATATCCATTTTAAAAATTTTGCGATCAATGTTGGGACGCTTCCTTGGTATTTTTTCCAATGGGTTGTACTGTACATTGACCCTTTCTATAGGTAAGAAAGAATCTTCGCCCCTTTTTTTTCAGCTGGTCTTAATGTTGTGTACTTTTTTATTAAATTTAAAGCGCCTAAATCGCTTCATGATGTAAAACTTTTGAAGTTGAAGTTTTAGTTTCTGGTACCTTTATAACCAAGACTGTTCCTCTATCTTCAATGTCATCAATGGTCATTTTGACCAACTCATCTCGTCTTAAACCTCCAAAAACACCCATTACCAATATGACTTTGTGTACCAAGTAGATATCATCAGGAGCCTTCTTAATAAATTTTAATATTTGTTCCCTTCAAAACTTTAGACTTTTCGGGACGTATCCTTTCGACTTAACTTTTAAAAAAGATATGAGACGATGGTATTGCGAAATGTCTATATTTTCATAGACCATCAACGTAGACCTTAGGGTGGAATACTTGGTCCAGAGGAGTTCGGACTTTTTTCCGACTAAAAATAATAAAGTTTGTTAAACATATGTTTAAAAATAAAATCAATAACTTACCAGTTCCTGGAAATATGCCATAAAACGTTTTCGGTTATTTAAGAATTGCGTTCGCATCTTTCCAAAAAAATATGCCTACTCCCGATCATACTGTTGCCTTGATTTAACTGGCAAAAGATTTTCGGTCGCTTTTATGGCCTTTTCTCTTTATTTTGTGGAATTTTTCCATTTTACAAATCGTTAAATAAAAAATGCCAACTGACTAACTGACAGAAACATCAAAGTCAAACTTAACACCAGTCATTATCTATTGATACAGGTACAGGTGCAACTTATTTTTTATATTGCGAATAAATAATGTAATTAGTCATTGAAAATTTTTTTTGGGTAAAACATAAAGCATTGTATGCACCACGGGCTTTACTGGTTGATTGATTGATTGATTGATAATCTAAATACCGTTGAGGTTTTGTCCGCCTCGACACTGCAGCCTACAGGGCTTGTTGTATCTCTTGTGTATTTGTTTCAGTTAAAGGTTTGACACCTTGAAGGTGTAGTAGCCCTTTTACTGTTCTTTTCTGGTCTCCAGCCTCCTGGTGGTTAGTGTCCACCATGAGGTTTTGATTTGTTCTCCAGTATGTAAGTGCAGGGCACTCATATATATGTGAGAGGCTGCTCTTCCTCTTCGTCACAATTAAATAGGTTCTAGCCCTAGGGCCAGAGGCCCTCGGGCCTTTCGACCTTCAGGGCATTATAGTCCCAGTAACGCCCTTGATACATAAATAGCTATTATTCTACAACCTTGATACATAAATAGCTATTATTCACAAATATCCCATTAAGGATTTTTTTGAAGTATTGCATTACTTCTATCCATATTATATTAATCCTTTTGTTGTAAAGCTTACTTATTTTTAATAATCTCTCTCTAAATGTTTTACGTTACGGTTATGTTTTAGTTTATTTGGTCATACGATTAATAAATTTTAAAACAGCCAAAAAGTACTGTTTAATTTACTTTACTAAGACTGCACAGGGGGTTCGCCTTATTCCAATTTTTATAAGGGGTTCGAGAAAGAAAAAGGTTGGTGGGAACCGCTGGTCAATAGACCAAATTGGGGCCTTTTCCAAAAAAATAAAACCCTTTTGGGTATGAAAATATCTGTCAGAGTTGGCCCCGCCGATTCTGCGCAATAACAAAATTCCACGAAATTTTAATGTGCCTACTTACATGATAAATCAGTGTGTAGTTAGGCAAACATTATACTTTTATGAGAGCCGTAATGGCTTAGGTTGTCTAAGGTTTTTGGTGCAAGGGGCGCGCGGCGCGTAAAACACCTATATCCGCGATGTATCGTCCACCGTCGTCGTCCATCATTCGTTATTTTCGTTGTGATTTGTGCCCTTTGTCCGATTGTTTTGCTTTGTGTGAGTACCTATAGTTTTGGGCAGTTTTTTGGATTGATAAAAACTTCTTATTTTAGTGATTAGTGGTTTATTAAATTGTGACTATAATTTTGGTTATTTTGTTA
This sequence comes from Listronotus oregonensis, assembly GCA_019359885.1. Taxonomy (NCBI): domain Eukaryota; kingdom Metazoa; phylum Arthropoda; class Insecta; order Coleoptera; family Curculionidae; genus Listronotus; species Listronotus oregonensis. The sequence continues at coordinate 11,647 of JAHBCN010017145.1, read as the reverse complement.
CTTATAATTTATAATATCGTAACAAATTGATTAGAGGTTGTACGGTTTTGTCTTGCCAATCCAAGGGTAACATACCCGGCATTTTTTACTTTAGGTAAGTATTTCTTATATTAAATAAGGTGTTTTATGAGACGTAACGTCAGGTAACCGAAAAAATAATAATATACCAATTATGAATATTAAAATAATGAAAATTTCATAGGAAATAGCAGAGAGAAAAGTAAGGCAATCTTAACTATCTTTTAGATGATTTCCACAATGTTTGTGTATTTCTGTGGATTATTAAAAAGAAATAAGGTTTAATTTAGGTACTTTTATTTCATTTAATAATTTAGTACATTTTTTAAAGGATCAAAATTATTAATTCGGGCAACCAGGCAAATTTTAATTTAACAGGTCCCTCTAATTGAATGAAAGAAAGTACAATTTTTTTGCTAAAGTTCCTTTTTGTTTTTTCTGTATTTGTTTAAAAAGAAATTAGATTTTTGGTTTCTTTAAAATTACATTATCAACTTTTTTTAAGCTCGACATATTGTAGACAATAATATTTAACGGATACTTTACAATGGATACCTAGGTACCAAAGGTTACTAAACATTTTTAACAACTGTATTCTGTCTCATGAATGTTGGTTATTAGTGAAAAGTATATGCCTAAAAAGCAGTTATAAAAATTTTCACTTTTTAATGTACAACCAGAATCTTAGGATTAGATTAAACTCATTTACACTATTTGCTTTCTTTTATCACAAAATTGGTGATAAGTACATGAAACTATCATACAATGTTTAAAATTTATTTTAAAAAATCTTGTTTTTATTTATTTACAAAGATTTTTGGTAAAAATACAAAACTCACAAAAATATCGACTATTTAAATAGAAGACTTCTTTCCATATTATATCAGATGATATAAAATCCAATATTACACAATAATTTTAAATATTCTATGGTAGTATCGTTTAATAACCAACAATTTTGTGCAAAAAAAAAAAACAGTGAATGCTTGAATTTGACATTTGTGATGTCAACTTTATAGATAGTAACAAAGAATTATGGAAGTCCGGCTCTGACCTAGTATTCATTGCGCAAACTCCGCGGGGCCAACCCCTCTATTCCCGATGCCCTGCACGCCTGGACAATTTGGTTCTACAGTATTGGGCTTCCATACACCTTTAAACTTCCTTGGGTCCTACCCAGTCGCAAAAATGTCGAATATAAAATGTCGAAAATGACATTCAAGAATTCAAATTTTCGATGCGCATGATTTTTAAGCTACATTATACCGATGTCGTATGCGACACTCTGTAATCGAGATTGGAGAATAGACCGCCTCCACTTTAAACCTTACTATTGTATTTTTCTTATCGAACGACAAAACGTATTGAGCAACCTGATATTCCACGAAGCTAAAAGACTAACTTGAATTATTCTATAAGTTAAACTTTGTAAAAGTTCATTATTTTATCAAATATACATCTTGTAAAGCTCCAGCCAGAAAGTCTATCGAGATAAAACGAGTGGGCGGTTCTTCGTAAACATTATTGCAGGAAATGCATGATCACAATAGCCCACGTCGAATACTGCTAGAAAGTTTTTTAAATTTAAATTGAAAGACCTTGTTGCGCTTGTTGCCTCACCTGCGGCATGAAATTTATGACTCAACAATGTGTATAAACGGATTGTAAATTGTAAGAATATGTTTCGTTAGATAGTGGTTTTAGCTAGAAGTCCTGATTACAATTACAGATAAACTATTTCTACTTAGAGATACTATATTGACACGGAGCAAATAAAGGAATAGAATTATTGGAAAAATCGGTTTACGAAAGTACTTTGAGAGTACCGGGTGTCCAAAATGTTTTCTGGGGTTATACAGGGTCAATAAGAACTAACAGTTATTAATGGTACAGTAACGGCCATTAAATCTTGGGCAATTCTTTTTCCCTTTCGTAAAACCTAATAAAGAAACAGGTGTCCGTTGTCAGTGTCTAAAAATATTTTTTAAAATGCTTAACTTAACTTTGGATCAAAAATTATTAATTATTCATTATATTGAGCAGAGAAGTTGGCCAAAAAGGGAAGTGGCGGAAGAGCTTAACATCCCAAAGAGTACTATTCATTTTGTTAAAAAAAAATGACAGGAAACACACTTCTTTGAGAGAAGAGCTGGAAATGGTCGCCCCAAACTATCCAATCAAGTACAAGACAATAATTTAGTTAATGTTTTGAGAAACCAACCATTTAAATCTGTAGTTACAGCACAAACGGAAAGCAATTTCCCAGCATCGGTTAGAACGGCACAGCGAAGAATAAGGCAAATATCCGAATTGCGCTGCCACCCGGCAGAATTAAAACCGTTTTTAACAAATGCAAATAAAGAACAACGCATTGGATTTGCTCTACAATTTTATTTGGAACCTCCAATTTTTTGGGAAAATAAAATATTTACCGATATTTCAGTCGTGCTACAATGGGATACTTCAGGTATACAGGCCTTAAGGAACACGATTTGATGAAAAATATACAGGGTGAGTCAACGATAGAGTAAAGTTCATTATTTCATTGGTTTCAAAAGTTATGAGAAAATAGTAAATACAAAAGATGTAAAGATTCTTAGGATGCACAATTTAAAATTATTTTAAAGTATACAGGGTGGCTCAAAAAAGCGTGACGAATAAAACATACATTTTTTTAAATGAAACACCCTATTTTTAAATTTTGTTTTGAATTCCTTTTAAATTCTTCAACTTTTTTATTAATAATAATGCATACCTAAACCTAATAGTTTTTCCAATATTTCAATTTTTCTAAAAGAAAATAATTTTCACACTTGCAAAAAAATTACGATAGCGCCATTATTTTTGAAGGTAGATCACTCATATTTGATATTAGCGTTATTCGAAGATGACGTAAAAGATATATGCAACGGAATTTTAATTAGATGCTACAGGGTGTTCAAAATAAACGAATATATTTGGATCATTTTAAATTGAAAAATCTCGATTTTTTTAAATGGCGCACCATATATATTATTATTTTTTCTGAAAGATCTTACAAAAACCCACAACTTTTATTAAGTATGTCATATACCTATTTCTAATACTTTGCGATTTATTTTAACTTTTCCAATATTTACCCTTCTGTCTGTCTAAGACTATTGCTATAACATTAGTTGGCCATTTTTAAATTTTAAATTCACAGAAAAAGTAAATAATAATAAATACATATTACTACAAATTAACTTATTTTTAATTATTATTATGGCGCAATAAATGTTCAAAAATATGCCCTTCTACTTGGATACACATGTTTAGTCTTTTTCGTATATTTTCTTGGACGTTCTTTAGCATAAACGGTGTTATTCTCCTGCACGCGTCCCGAATCCTATTTTCCATATCTTCTGGTGTTGTAGGGGGATTCACATAAACACGATCTTTAACATATCCCCACAAAAAGAAATCTAGTGGTGTTAAGTCACATGATCGAGCCATCCAATGAATCCACCTCTACCGATCCATTTCTGTGGGTAATGATTATTTAAAAATTCTCGAACTTCTCGATGGTAATGCGGAGGAGCTCCATCTTGCTGAAACCACATTTGTTGGATCTCAATGTTATCAAATTCTTGAAGAAGTTGAGGTAAATCATTCTGCAAAAAGTTTAAATATCTAGGTCCGTTAACTGTTTCGCGAAAAAATATGGTCCAATAACATTAAAGTGTGTTATTCCACACCAAAATTAAGTGACCAATGGTTTTGGTTTTGCACTTCCCGTACCCAGACTGGATTAACTGTTGAATAATAGTGCATGTTATTACGATTAACTGCATCATTACTGCGAAAAGTAGCTTCATCGGAAAACATTATTTTAGACAAAAAATTTGGATCGGCCTCTATTGCTTCATTTATAACGGTGCAGAAGTTTACCCTTTGTTCGAAATCGCGGTCTAGAAGTTCTTGGTGGAGTTCCATGTGGAAGGGATGATATTTGTGTTTTCTAGTGGTGCGGTTAACGGTAGATTGGGATGTATCACATAAGCTAGCTACTTGACGGCTACTGACCTGCGGATTATCTTGAACTTGAAGTAAAATTTCCAATTCTTTTTCCTCATTGGTAGCATTCCGGTTTACCACTTTCCGTTTTTCATATTCAATACTACCACTAGCATTAAACCGTTCCATTAAACACTGAAGAGATTGCCTAGTCGGTACACGTCTATTAGGGTACTTCGCCTTGTAAAGTCTTACTGCCAACAAAGTATTTCTTTGCGCCTCACCCAGTATATAAATCATATCAATTAATTCAGCTTTAGGAAAATCCATACTTATTTTTTTTTTAATTTACTGACACCACAATAAATTTTATGAATTTATTTACTCAGATGTCAGGTTAAAATTTGACAATGTCATTTTGTCATGGCCAACTAATGTTATAGCAATAGTCTTAGACAGAAAGAAGGGTAAATATTGGAAAAGTTAAAATAAATCGCAAAGTATTAAAAATAGGTATATGACATACTTAATAAAAGTTGTGGGTTTTTGTAAGATCTTTCAGAAAAAATAATAATATATATGATAATAATTTTAAAAAAGAATTCAAAACAAAATTCAAAAATAGGTGTTTCATTTAAAAAAATGTATGTTTTATGTCGTCACGCTTTTTTGAGCCACCCTGTATACTTTAAAATAATTTTAAATTGTGCATCCTAAGAATCTTTACATCTTTTGTATTTACTATTTTCTCATAACTTTTGAAACCAATGAAATAATGAACTTTACTCTATCGTTGACTCACCCTGTACTCAAAAGGACAAAAGTAGTGGGAGATTTTCGGTAAATGTTTTGGGGTAGCTGAGTGCACAAGGACTTGGTGTATGTTAATTTATCGAAGGAAGGTTCAATGCGGAGGCATATATAGATCTACTACAGAATATCATGCTTCCTTCTGTACTGGATCGATTTCTGGAAAGATATTTTATCTTTAAGCAAAATAAGTGTCCCGTTCATACGGCCCGGCAAGTCGATGAATGAATGGAAGATAGAGGTGGGTCGTTATTTGGGTAACGTTATTTCAGAACGTTATTTTACTAGAACGAAACGTAACGTTACTAACTTTCGCAATAACTCGTTGCCAAATAACGAGAGAACTGCATCATCTGAACGGTCTGGTTGCCGCGAGCAGCCGACAGACGTCCGCGTGATTGTGCGCTTGCCCGTTATTCGGAAACGATAAGGGAATGAAGTTAAAAGTTATTACAAGTTATTAGTTATTAGTAGAGGTGTAAAAGTAACGAAAAAAGCGTACCCGTATGTATTCGTTACTATAACAATTAGTACTCGTTACTATCGTATCGTTACGTTAGTCGTTACTTCTGATACCTCATAACATGCTATGTTATGTTAGGGCAACGAATCGAGTCGTATTGCGTACAAGTACAGTATTACGTCACGGCGTCGCAACATTTTTAATTTGTAGAAAACATACTTATACATTACATACCAAGCTGCGTAAGGTGCATTTTTTCACTTGTCCGTATTTTAAACCAGAATTGTGTTTAAGTTCTTCTAAATTTAGTTTGATTTAATAGGTAAAGTGTAGAACTACATACAGGTGAACTGTTCACGGAATCTACTAAATTTGCAATGGAAATGAACATGCGAGTAACGAAATGCATTCGTGTGTAACGTTTCGTTACTCGGTACTAGATGGCGCACCCGTTACTCAGTACCGAATACATACGGTTTGCTACAGCTCTAGAGGTATTATAGGTACCGATTGCCCGTTCTTCGTTATTTGAGAACGAATTCAATAACTTTATTTTAGTTTCGCGTCGAAGTATTCCCGTAAACGATTGGTTATAAATATAACAGTATAACAGTTAAATAATAACAGGGGTATTTAATGCTTCAAATAAAGCATTATAAAATATAAATTTTTAATGAAAAATAATTCCACCATCAAAATAGAACTTATTTCCTACGACTATGAATAAAATATAAAAATAAATTTAAAATATAAATTAAATATAAAAAGGAAACTCAAAAATAAAAAAATATACATAGTTGAATTTAGCTTTTTGGTTTTGTTAGAAAACTTTCTAATAACTTCGTTTCCGAATAACGTTATTTAAGAACGTTATTTCTTGGCAACGAGAACGAGTAACACGTTGTTTAAGAAGAACCGTTATTCCCACCTCTAATGGAAGAGCAGCGTATCAGGTTTTTACCGTGGCCCACACGTAGTCCGGATTTAAATGTTATGGAAAATGTTTGGGGCTTATTAGTTAGAAAATAAATAGGAAAATGAGTTTAGGCCGCAAAATGTAAACGAACTTAAGGATAAATTTTAGAGGCGTGGAATAAGTTACGAGGAAATCTGGACTACGCCCGGGCTTTGGTCCATTCGATGCCTGGAAGGCTTAACTCTGTCTTAGAAAAAAACGGGGCCGCAATAAAATATTAAATTTGTTTGAAAGGATATTTAAGTTTGTTTTAATTTATTAATTGTTAAGTAATTTATTAATTTGTTAGTTTTTATGAAATATGAATATTTTATTTTACCTATCAAGTACAAGACAATAATTTAGCTTTTGCTTTATTTATAGTAATTAAAAGTAATTAAAAGTAAAACAAGGTAAAAAAGAGCGACTTACAAAAATTGGCAGAAAAGTCAAAATTTGACAAATTTTTTGCCCAAGATTTAATGGCCGTCACAGTGTTTCCTGTCATTTTTTTAACAAAATGAATAGTACTCCTTGGGATGTTAAGGATGTTAAGCTCTTCCGCCACATCCCTTTCTGGCCAACCTCTCCGCTTAATATAATGAATTATTATTAATACTTTTTGATCCAAAGTTAAGTTTGGCCTTTTTAAAAATATTTTTAGACACTGACAACGGACACCTGTTTCTTTATTAGGTTTTTCAACACGTATTTATATTCAGTAGAAGGTGGTATAAGCCTACTATACGAAATGGAAAAAGAATCGCCCAAGATTTAATGGCCGTTACTGTACGTTTTCGAAAATTATTTTTCAAGTGTAAAATTTGTACTGCACATGAGTATAAGAAATATATAAAAATCTTTTTTTATGGTTTAAAACGCATTTTTATTTTTTTTTTCTCGATATTTTCAATATTTACGAGACACGTTCGGAAATTTCCATTTCCATGGAAATATTTACACTGAAAATATTTCCATTAACAACACTAATCTGGGATTTGGCAAGGAACTAAAAACTTGTTCCATTAATTTGAAGCGAATGAAAGAGTATCTGATGTTTCAAAGAGATGTTTAAAATTAATTTGTCTCGCCGTGTATAGAGAGATATTTCATTTTATTCGCAATTTACCGTAACCACTTAGTAAATGAGCTACCGGCTAATTAGGAATATTATTAATTAGGCAACCGTTTAATTACTGTAACATTTTACTGTGAATTGCCAAGTTCTATGACCTAGGTACACTTCTCGGTAATATTTTAATTATACGGTGTGCATACACATACAATTTAACGATTCTCGGTAAAGGCTATTTTCAGTTTTTGTGTACCTTGAAGCAACCTAGTTGTAGAATTTAGAAAGCTACTTAAGTTATTGCATTGTTAAAGTTTCTTTTAGAAGTTTTCTTCTGCGAAACTGACTCGGGTAGTATTCGAGTGTTCGATAGATGACTTACGAGGTTGCATTAAATAGAAATTAAACTTTCTCCTAAAAAAATTGTATTTGATATAGTCAAATATAGTCGAAGTTCGATAACTTGAACCACGACTTGACACTAAAAATTTTCGAGTTATCGAGACTTTAAGTTATTAAACAAAACTCATAATATGCATTAACTTAGTTTATTTTCAATGTGGAAACGTAATACATTTATGTATATTATAAGAACATTTAGATGCACAAATTGTACATAAAAATAAACATATAATTTGTGGGCAAGCTATCGGATTCTAATAGAAAACCTAAAAATATTATGACAAGCTCCCATATTCCCATTTTTTCCTATTTCCCTCCTCTACGAAGATACAGGTACATAACGGACGCCCCTGGAAATTATTTTTGTTTAAATAACTTTTAAAATAAATGGCGTAATTTATATTTTTTTTAATATGGTGGTTATTAGATAAGTCTTCTTAAAATAAACCCATTAAATCATATTTGGCTTATTCAGTTTGCCAGGAACGGACTGGGTCTGACACAATAATAGCAATTTTTTTGAACACCCTGTATCATAAAGGCTTAACAATATTTTTTTTGGATAGCTTTAACCTTAAACTAAAAAAAGGTATTCTTGATTGACATCGATAAAATAAACTGTTTACAAGAAATAAAATATCATGGAGGGCGCTCCCCCACATTTTGGTATTAACGTCAGAGAATATCTCGATAAAATATTTGCAGGACGCTAGATTGGACGACGTGGTACAATTAAATGGCCGCCACGATCCCCAGACTTAACGCCATTAGATTTTTTTTTTTTTGATATCTAAAAGACAAGGTTTATCAAAATAGGCCGGCTAATATTGAAGATCTAAAAAACAGAATTAGAGTGGAAACACATAACATACCGGCTGAGGCCATTCAGAGTTTACCATCGCCTAGGAGCCTGCCAAGTAGAGGGTGGAGGGCATTTTCAGCATCTGTTACGTTAATTCACCCGTAGATAGCACCAAGTAGGTATTTCTAACTTTTTTGTTTTTAAAAGAGTTTTTTCTCATTTCCCAGTAACCACATAAGTTTAAAAAAAAAGAAAGGGTATGGTCAGATTCCATTTTTTACGAGCTTTTCAATGAGACCATACACGACATAGGTTTGCATTTGAAAAAAAAAGTTGGGGAGGGTTGCAGCTAAGGGGTTAAAAAAAATATTTTGATTTTATTGCCAAAAAATGCGTACAATTTAAAATCAATTGACGTGTTTCAGCATTTTTTCCTAAGTTACTGGTTAAAAAGAAATTAATTTTATTCCGGACTTTTGCGCATCCCAAATCCAATCCCATCTACAAAAATGGTGCTTACCATTTTTTCGTAACACCAATATTTTTCGCAAAAACGGCTGTCAAAAAAACCATAACATACAGATCTTCTAGAACTCCGAAAACGGCTAAAAAATGCAGATGGGCAAAACAATTTTTTATCAAAACGCAAAAAAGATGATGAAGGAAATTTTCTAGGATCATTGAACACTTGCTAAGGTCTCATTATAAAAAACAAATGTTAATATTAAACCACTTTTTCAAAAAATATCAATAAATTAATGACATACTCTCAAAAAATTGTAAAAAAAATTGACCGCTTTTTTTAATATTCTAGGAAAATCAGAATGGACCCAAACTCATATGTAATGATAGGTACGGGTTTTCCCATTCCGATGAACTTGGGCTGAGCGCACTCAGTCGCCTATAGGACCAAAGTGGTCCAACTATAAAACTTTCCAGGAGAGTAAACCCAACAAAAAAGTATTAATAAAGTCCTTAAATGGCAACATGACCCGGAAACCACCAGTTCCTGCAAAGTTCTTACTTTAGAAAAATCTTTTGATCCTCATTTTTAATCTCTTTAGACACAATTCGAGACGTGGCCACTAGACAGATTCTAATTTCACAAATATCATAATTAGTCTATTTTAAGGCGGATGACAACATTACTTTTGCACACTGTTTAAAATCCGATCAAAACAAAATCTAGAACGTCATCGCCTCTCTTCTGAACAACGTACATCAAATTTTTTGACGTCGCCAGCTCGTTCCGAGAAATTCAGAATTGTAACATACTTGCGACGCAAGATAAATTTTATCACCTTTTTTTGGCAAGATGAAATTCGTACTGTACGTGTTTTGTCTATTGGCGTAAATTGGTGAATCATCTATTTGAGTTGCGTATGAATGGAGCTACTATTTAGTCCATTAAAATGTTACATTTTTTTGGGCTAACCTTGCGTTTTTTAGAGGACGTTTTATTGTTGGGATGTGTAGGGGGACCGAAGCCTAATCAAGTTTAGGTTGCAACCCTTTTCCGCGGCCGCCAATTAGGAAAAGGGTGCAAACGCTTTTTTGCTATATCCCCAACTATGCATCCTACAAAATTTTGTAAGACATAATTTGTAGCAAATCGCTTTGTCTATAGTTTTGTCTATTTAACTTTTTTAAATAAAAAAGTGTAACAAAATATGAGAAAATTTCCCAACAAATTTTCTTTTTTGTTATATAACTTCTTTATTTTTCATTTCACGACCAAATGACCTCAAACCAATCTTATAGAGCATTTTCCAACCAACATTTTGACTTATAATTTTTTTGGATTTGAGATATTTATGGGCGTTCTAGAGCGCTCCAAAGTCGACCAGGTTCTTACTACTCGCAATAATCCGGTAACTATGAAACGTCTGCCTTAATTTTTTATTTTTATACATCGTTTTTAATATTTTTCTTAACATTACTATATTATTAATTACCTAAAGATGACCTTATTTCTTACTATACAACTTAAAATATTCTTGTTTTTTACAATAATTTCTAACGCGCTCCCTTTAAGTTTTATATATAGAGACTTTGTTAGCTAAGCATTTCTGTTTTTCATGCTTTTTTTGTGACACAACATCAGCAGCTTATAACATGGGTAAACTGAAATTTATTAAAATTATGTAAAACATCCTGAGTTAGCTAGCGGTACAGCGTTATTCCTCAGTGAGAAAGTGTCCATCTTTGCTCACTCTCGTTTGCAAATTTTTTCATTGCTTTATACTGCGGTAATAAAGATGATTTACTGGATAAATAAATACAAGCTTCGCCAAGACAGTAACCAAGACACATTTAGTTTGTCATCGTTTCCTCCCAAAACAAGATGAGTCGTTTTCACAGTCTCGAGTTTCCACCAGGTGCAGTTTTGAAGCTCCAGCACCCTCCGATCTAATGAAATTAATTTTCTGCAGATGCAAAGGGAATTGTGGAAGCATTTTCAGAAAAGCAGGTCTAAAATGCTCTGCAGTTGCCTCAATTGTTTGGAGTCTGTCATTCCCCAAACCTTTCTTTGGCATTGAATTAGATCCTAAAAAGCAGCCTGGACCATTCAAAAAAAGTAGAAAAGAAAAGCTGTAAATAATAGTTAAAATATATAATTATTTCCAAGATTATTCACCTGAAAGTTATCCATGGATTAGGCCTACTGGGGATACCACATAAAAAAAAAACATGCCCACAGACTCAACCTCATATAGGTGGTGGAATAAAGGGTCATTTTTAGGTAATTAATAATATAGTAATGTTAAGAAAAATATTAAAAACGATGTATGAAAATAAAAAAAACAGACGTTTCATAGTTACCCGGGTTATTGCGAGTAGTAAGAACCTGGTCGGGGGGCTCTGGAACGCCCATAAATTCTCAAATCCAAAAAAAATACAGGTCAAAATGTTTTTTGGAAAAGCTCTATAAGATTGGTTAAGTATTTGGTCGTGAAATGAAAAAAAAAGAAGTCATATAACAAAAAAAAAATTTTTTGGAAATTTTTATATTTTCTTAATAACTTTTTTTTTGTCATTTTATTAAAAAAAAAATGAAATAAAAAAATTTGACAAAGCAATTTGCACAAATTTTGTCTAAAAATTTTTGTGGGGTTCATAGTTCAGAAGATATAGCGAAAAAAGGGGTTT